>JAOXYD010118332.1:0-25018 GCA_028565735.1 Pinacopodium congolense | reverse complement strand
AACATCTAGTTGAATGGTTAGGAAAGGTTAGTAAGGCTAGAGATAGCATAATTAATCCTAATCTATTTGGCTAGGGATAGTTAATTGTACCTTGAGAGAGGGTAATTAAACATTAGAAAGTCTTGGGTCAAATACAATTGGATCATTAAGTGACGAGGGAAGCAACATAGGGATAGAACGACCCCTAATCTTAAACCTTGGTTATCAAATTCTTCCACTTCATCTCAATTGGCTGTTATCATTAGTTTTATTTTATTTTATTTTATGCTCCAGTTTATTACTTCTTGAAATTGTTTCTTAAACAAAGTAAAACTCAAATCAAGTAGTGACTAAACTTAATTCTTATGGGATCAATATCCGTTCTTTACTACAAGTTACAACCCATATACTTGCAGTTTTGAGCGTAAAACTAGTAGTTTGGTTTTACAACTGAGCACTCAACAGGTAATTGGTGCATTGCATAGTTTGAAAGGTATTCTTCTATAAATCAATAAACCATATGGGCATGTGAATTTCATCTTCTCCTAATCTTCAGGTGCTATGGGGATTTGGAAGTAATTTATAATCTTGTCCAAGAAGCAGTAGTACATATAACCTGAAATTCATTCATGAATTTGATTGATAATAGATAACAAAAAGTGGTCCTTCCTCATTGCATTGTTTAACCTCTGATAATTGATAAACACTCTCCATTTGGTGGTGGTCCTCACTAGGATAAGCTAGTTCCTTTCACTAAGTACCACTATCATGCCTCCATTCTTCGAAATAACTTGCACTTGACTCACTCAAGAATTATTATAAATAAGGTAAATATCTCTTATGTCTAAGAGTTTAATTATCTTAACTTTTATAACTTCTTTCATCTTTTGGTTGAATCTCCTTTGTGGCTACACAACTCATTTTCTATCTTCCTCAATTAAAATTTTATATATGCAAAAGGAGGGATTGATGCTTCTAATATCATAAATCTTTCACATAATAAGCCTCTCATGTTCTCTTATAATGCATAATAGCTTCTCCTTGTACTGCTTATTCACATTGTAATTCTGATAACTAGAAGCTTAGAATTCTTGCCTAGAAATTCATACTCTATGTGTTCTAAACATTTCTTTAATTCTAGTGTAGGTGGCTCTCTAATTGAGGGCTTTAGTCTCTTTCAATCCTTTTATCTATTTTCTTAAACTTTTTTCTTTCAACGTAAACCCACTTGCGTCGAGGCACTCTATTTTGTGTATATTAAAAGACACCCTTTTTTTAAATTATTTTTTCCTTATTATAAACATACTTGTAATAAATCTGGACTTATAAAATTCTACACACATAAAGATGTTATACCATCAAAAAAATCCATAAAATACAAGTTTCATCACTAGCAAGGGAATATTTCATAGTTTCAAAGAGTTTAAACATTACTTTTTTGCCCCATCTTAAAATTAGAGGTACATCTATATCCTCATCCATATATAAAATTACAAAGTCTATTTGGAAAATGAACTTATTAGTCTTAACTAACATGTCTTCCATAATTCTAATATATTTTACCGACCTGTCAGCTAATTGAATTCTTATATGTGTTGTTTTTGGTTCCCTAAACCTAGCTTTTTAAACATCTTATAGGGTATCAAGTTTAAACTTGCTCCTAAATCTGCTAGAGCCCTATTAACTATTAAACTGCCAATTAAGTAAGGGATGGTGAAACTATCGAGATCTTTGAAGATTTTTTTAAAGAATGATGGAATAATTCTCACTCGGAGTGATGTTCAACAGCTATTCTAGCATCCTCTTATTTGTTAGGATATCATTTAAAAATCCATATACTTAGGCATTTGGGATAAAACCTTAATAAATGGTAAGGTAATATACAATTATTTAAAGAGTTATAGAAACTTACCGAAATATGCATCCATAAGCTCTTACTTTATGGCTATAGTTACGGTGGTCTTGACTTGAGTTCCTTCCCTGAACACTTTTTCTTACCATTGTCATCCTTCTTAATTTTTTAATTTATTGATTCATTATCAATAACTGGTGGATTGTTCTCCTTAAGTTCATAATTCAAATCCTTTACATTCCTTAATTTCACTACCTTAATGTAGTCTCTTGGATTTACCTTAGTGTTGCTTAGAAAGCTTCCATGAATTCTTTTTAGTGATTAACTTGGCAAGTTGTTCAATTTGATTTTCCAAGTTGTGGATTGAAGCTTCCTGATTCCATTGAGATGTATCTAGACTTTGGAAGTGAAATTTATATGTACAGACAAATTTTGTCATCAACTCTTTTAAGGTCAACTTCTTCTTACGTTATTGATGGCATTTCGGAAGAGACTATTTTGTATTAGCTTGATTTTTCTATGAAAATTTAGGATGTTTCCTTCATCTTAAATTATAGATGTTATTGTAGGGGTTGTTAGCTCTTAGGTTATGTCCTATGTAGTCTACTTGCTTTAACTTGATAAAGGTAATGCCCACTTACATTCTTAACTTCCATGATTTCCCACACACCAATCATAGTACATCACCACATTGGTTTATTTGCTACACTCAAATTGTCTATTTTCTTATTCATAATTTCAAGCTGAGGTGCTAGTGTAGATAGTGCATCCATTTGACAAATTCCAGTTGCTTTCACTTATGTACTTCTACTTGATTTCCATTAATAATTATTCATCGCCATCTCTTCAATCAATTCATGGGTAGCCTTAGGGATCTTATTGTTTAATATTCCTCTACTTATCACATCTATCATCTATTTTGTAGAATGTTCAGTCCATTGTAGAATGCTTGCACTCATATCCAAGTGGGTAATCCATGGCATGGGCATCTTCTTAAGATATCCTTGTACCTCTCTTATGTCTCAAGTTAAATTTTATGATCCAATTTGTTTTAAATATTTACAATCTTATTAAGTGAAAAATATTTAAGCAAAAACTCCTATGCCAAGATATTCCAAATGGTGATTGAATTAGGTAGTAAGGACTTCAACCATTGTTTTACTCAATCAATCAAAGAGAATAAGAGCAACCTTAATTTAGTAGCGTCATTTGAAGCTTTATTGATTTTGAATGTATCACATATTTCTAGGAAGTTAGATATGTGAGCATTTGAATCCTTTTTAGGTATTTTATTGTATTGCACAAATTTCTAGACCTTTTAGAAGATTTTAGGCTTAAGCTTGAAGTTGTTCATATTGATCCATGGTCTCATGATGCTTAACTGCGTCCTATACATAGATGGCTTAGCATAATCTGATATAAAGTGAGGTCTATTCTCCTCTGACATGTTTAACAAATCCTATTGTAATGCTCCTGTTTCCTTTTCTTGCTTAAATCTTTCCTATGTGCTTGAAGAGTTACTCTTTTTTTCTCAGGTTAAGCTTTCACAATGTCAAAGGTTGATCTTCTAGTCATACAATGCAGAGATCACCTAAAAATAGTAGAAAATGATCAAATTCATATATAGAATAAATTGAAAACACAAAAAACACTAAAATAAAAAAAGAATAAAAATATGGTTAAAATAAAATTCTAAGTTCTTTTAATATCACTAATAAACCACTTATAATGATGTTAAAAACTTGGTGTGCAACTTTTAATCTAAAATAACCTACTTAGTAAGGTAAATGCACCTATCATTACTAAATATATTAGTGAGTTATTCCTATAAGAATTTAGTTTAAACTGTTGAATTATTAATTAACCTAACAATTAATTTCTTATGAAATTGAATATTAAAATTAAAATGAACTAAACTAATAAATCACAATTAAATTAGACTAACTTAATGAACTGAATATCAAGAATAATCCACTTGGGTTATATTATCTAGTAATAATTTTCTCAGACTTTTCTTGAAGTAAAACAATTTAAGCAACTTAATTCAATTGTTTTTGTGAACCATAAAATCTAATCATACAATGCAAACATAGATAATTTGTTTTAAAATAACTATATTAAATTAAACATGAAACTAACAATCCCATATAATAGAAGTCCTTGACTATTTAAATCTAGATAACAAAAGTATTTAAATGAAAAGTGACATTAACAAAACCAAATAGTGCTCTAAAGTAGAGAATTAAAAAGCTCATGATAATGAACACTTCTTATTATTCAAAACTTTTTTCACTTCTTATTACACTAACCATAACCCAATAGAACTCTTTTAAGTCTTCACACATTAACTGTTAGAAACTCTCTTCTCTTAAATGATTCTCCTTTATCAATATTGACATATCTTAAGTTATACAAATTTTATGCATAATTTTATGCTTGTTTGAATTGATTTTAAGTGTAAATCTATGTGAATTATGTGTATGTCGAGTTAAAAACCTTTGAATGTGATGTTGCTTACCTATTTCTATGTTTGCATTTGTTTTGTAGGACTTTAGTGGACATTTCATCACACTTTTGGAAATATAAGAGACATGTAATCATTTTGGAGACTAAAAAAATAATGTTATGAAGTTCCACATCAAATTCTAAGGTTATTTAACAAGCCATAAGGAGTGCACAAAGGAAAGAACAAGACAAGCTCAGTTAAGCACCAAATTTGGTACAGCTGACTTGGGGGAAGCATTAAGTGCACTTCTGGAGCTCCAAATGTTATGAAATTCTATAGATGTAGGAACAATATGTCAAGAATCCCCATACCAAATTTCATGGCAATTGGAAGAATAATGAAGAAGATATCGTGAAAATACCAACTGGTGCAGAAAATTGTCATCAGCATGGCCCATGATGATGCCTATGATTATGATCTAGTCCAAATCACAAGTAGAATCATGGGTGTGATGTTGCCCATGATCAAAATGCCCTCCAAATCCATAGGTGTGATGCTGCTCATGATCAAAATGCCCTCCACGTCCTTGCATAACCTAATTTTAGGTTTTTTGGTGTTTTGATTGCTACAAAATATATCAATTTATCCATTGAAGGTGATACAGCACATTCTAGGTCATTTTTGATAGGTTTCAACCAAGATTGAAGGAGAGGAAGCATCCAAAGTCAAGAACTCAAGGATCAAGGAAAGATTTCACTATTCCACATCAAGATTTCAAGGATTTAAGAAGACTTATCATGAGGTTTCTTATTCTTTCTGTCTTTATGTTTGTTTGTGTAATTGAAACTATGTTTAGGTTCTAAAATTATTTATAGGATTTGGGTTTTACGAACTCTAGGATGAAATACTTTTGTTAATTCCTATTTTAACTCTAGAGTTTTAACTTTTTGAATTAGATTTTTTCATGAGTGTTAATTACTTTGAATTCAATTTTTATGAGAACGTAAATATTGATGTTGAAGCTTTGATTATGTGTATGATCTAGATTGAAAAATTTCTTATACATATTAGATAATTAAATGAATAAAACATCTTTCATGGGGATCCAGAGATAAGATTACATGAGATGTTTGGGTTAGATATGAATTTAGCCAAAACAATAGATTCCATATAGTAGATTAATGCATTCAATTCAATAGGGTAAGGTAGAGAGAAATTTCTCCTAGTTTAATTAAAATTGAGTAGAGTTACATTGCTTCAGAAAGAGTGTAATTTACTTCTGGATCTATAATCTAACAAATATGGGATTCAAGTTAAAACAAGATAAATAATGAGTACGTACATATCTTAGAGGAATTAATTACTTGAATCCTATCGTCATCATTAATTATTTCTTATTATAAGTTTGTCTAGGGATTTTATTTGAATTATTTGGTTCTTTTAATCATTAAACGAATCAATCAACCTTTTTTTATTGACTAGTTAGCTAAATTTAAATAAGAATTCATTAGTAATAACATCTATTATAGTTCGATACCTAGACTTATCCGATAGGTACACTTGCCTTTTAGTGTGTTGTGATATATTTTAGTATATTCTAGGTTATTTCTTTTGCAAAACTTAAATAGAAACACAGTACATCAAATATCAAGGTAACCTTTTTATACCTTAGGTTCTATTAAGTTTAGGAAACCTAATGAATAAGGTTTAACATTGTATATTTCCCATTTAGTGTTAAAATCTTTTCTTTCTCTTAGCAATTTAAGGGTTAAAATGGTACTTAATGTCTAGCATAACAATTCCATTTATAGGATATTTTCTCCTTTATATCTTGGTTTGGGACCACAATGGTAATGTCTCAAAAGATAATGGTATTATTGTTCCTTAATGTTTTGCTTCTATCTTCTGCTTTACACCGCGACAGTGGTCTTTATAAGGTTTAAAACTGCATCGTTGTTTCGAGCTACTTTGCTTTTGACTTTTTCTCCAAAAGTTGGTCCTTTTTGCTTATTTCGTTTTTCTTATGTAACTTGCGCCTACACTTCACAAAAAAGGATCCTTAATAGTTTGAATTAACTAAAAAATGTGTAAATTTTTATTAATAACATATAAATAAACATATACATTTTATCCATTGCAAAAAGTTAGTTTTATTTGTAATGATTAATTTATAACAATTTTTTTTTCTAATGCCTAGTATCTAACAATTCGTTTTTATTTTTAATGGCTAGGTTATAATAATTAGTTTTTGTTTCTAATGGTTGGTTTTTTTTCTTAATGGCTAAGAATAAAAGTTATGATTATAAATGGGCATTAAGAGAGTTATGATAAGTAACTTTAGCGTATTAGATAGCTTACGTGAGTTATTGAGAGAATTAAGTGCTTTCATATCTATATGAACATAATATGACTCCTTAGTGCATTGTTTGATGAAAAGAAGTTATTAAGTTACAATTAAGATAGAGTAATCGAGGGGATAGCAATTGAGTTGTAAAGTGTTCCACATCACCTGTGAAAAAGAAGATATGTAAAGAGTTCCTTTGGAAAGGAGGATGTTTATGGATCCCTCTTAACTTAAAATAAGATAGATGTATAAAGGTTTCCTCTTCACTTTTTAAAAGAAGAAAGATAGTTGAATTTCAAGTGGATCCTAGAGAGTTGACGCAAGCTAATGTTTATCTAGATGAATCACTATAAATTTTGTTTATACCATCTTTCCATAATCTCTTTATTATATATTTTTTTGGTTTCTATTCAATCAAGGGAGGTTTCACTTAAGTTTTTATACTGATAAAATAATACTACTAATGGTTTTATTGTGTTTGATGTTTTAGATAGATAGCTATGAAGGAAAGATGTATAAAAGATACAATTTAGAATCTAAATTAGAGTATTAGAGTAAAAATGGTGATGCATGAAGATCAAGGTATTTAATGAAGGATCGAGAACCAAAATAGTGAATTAATAGGTTTTGTTTTATACTTTTTAATGTAAGTCTTATCTTGATATTTCCAAAGTGTTAAAGGGCTCAAATTATGCATTTTACATTCATAATTCATGTTTAAACATATAGGTTGCATAATCAAGAGGAATTCTATATGGATTATTTTTAATAATCCTTTTTATACAATAAAACCTTTTTAGAAACTAGTTTGATGTGTGTGTGTGCTAGTGATGATGTGAAAAGAAGTGTTTAAAAAAATAATAGGATGTTTTTTAAGGTTAAATTACTTGAATATGTTAAGGTTTGTATGAAAAAGTATTTGAAAATGTTAGGATGTATTTTAAGGTTAGATTGTGTGAATGTGTTAAGGTTGAAAAGAAAATTTTGAAAATATTAAGATTTGTTTTGGTATTTTGCATGTGTTGGAATATGTTAAGTTGGAGAAACTAGTTTCTGCCTAGATTAGTTAACTGGTGACTAGTTAAATAATTGACTAGCCACTAGTTAATCATTATACTTAATGGTGGTTGACTAGTGTGGCAAATCAGTAAGGAATGGTTGATTAGTAGAATAAACTTTTCAAACAATCAGTGGTCATTTAGTGTGTCAAATTAGCAAAGATTGGTCAACCAGTAGGATAGACTAGTCAATCACAATAAATGATCAACCGGTATGGTGTGAATTCCGTAGGAATTGGTTGACCAATGATTCAGGACAATTCAGAAAATTAGTAGTTTTATTATGAAAAACATGATAAACAAAATTTAATGAGGCCCAGCGACTATAACCAGTTAATAGGTTGAATTTTACATATAAATAGGTATCACAGATGTGTGTTTTCCATCAAGAAGGGTTGGGAAACATCAAAGTAAGTTGTATAAGTGTTTGATTGATTGTTTTAGTTGTTTTTTTAATATGATTTGCATTAATTTTTGTGCATTCATCTTTTCATGTGCTTACAATCCCCTTTTTGGGTTGGTCAAAAGAGGCATTTTATGAAGTGTACTTTGCGGGATGATGTGATTAGGAGCTTAAAATTATAAAGTTTTAATCTCAAGCTATGAAGAAAATGTATACAAAAAAAAATCGACATAATTTCTATAGGAATATAAATTTACAACATGATGTATTTAGGCCTAACGTAAGGACAAATGACCTAACACACTTCCATGCTCTTTATGTGCATGTATATGACACTATAAACATTTCTTATTATCTTCCCAGATCCCATTTTCATTAAAGGATGGCATATAGTGATATAAGAAATAGAAATGCGCCACACCATCTTAGTAAAAATAGATATGCTAGGACACATTCTTATACACCTAGGAGTTATAATGACTCCAGACCTAGATATGCAAATGGTCATATATATATATATATGAAATATACACCCATATTTTGAAATTATCATGGATCTTTTGGATATAGAGAGATATTACAATGATAAGACAAGGAGTTAGAATGTTATACTAAGAGATTTTTCCTTGTTAGTATGGTTACCAAAAATCTATTAAAGTTTGTTTAATAGGCCAAAGGACTTCAAGGGTATATCCAAAATTAAAAAGATAATCATCAACATATATTGTTGGACTAAGTGAGAGAAAAAATAAAATGAAAATTGGCGATATAAAAAAAGGTAGGCACATGATTATTTCGATGTTATGTTGATACTTTTGGTATATGGAATGAAATTGGGTAATTCTTAATTTTGCAAATGATCAAATTAAGTGTCATTTGATTATTTAAATATTTTAAATGTTTTAAGTCATGAATTATGTAGTCTATTTTGATTTAAGATTAATTCTAGATTAAATTAATATGTTGTATAAATAAAAAATAATGCCATAAAAATGAAATGTACATTAATCTTAGATGACTAGATTTTGCATGATTAGGAAAAAAATTGAAAATCATGTAGAATTGTGAATGTGTTGTTGGAGAAAGAATTTAGAGCTTTTAGATGTTTATGCAGGGCAAGCACTTAAAGGTATTGGTTATTTTAGATACCATATGATAGCTTAGTATTAGATATCATTGTATCTTTAATTATAGGATATCTGATACTTGATTTCATTTTAAATTTTAAAAATTTTTGATTGCATATATTGAGGGGGGAGGGGGAGTAGTCACTTGAATAATATTGATGATACAAGAAGAATGTGATGATTTACAAGGTGTATTTTATAATATTGACTTCTTATTAAATTCCCTAATTTATGATGATACTGATGTTAGATGACATTTTAATTTGGATTATTCATTTTAGACGATTTTAACATTTATACTCTTTCTTAGAATGATTGAGAGAGGGAGGGAGGAGGGATGATCTTATATTGCTTTTAAGGGAGATTTGATTTTTATATTTTCAATAAATTTTTATTATTTTCAATCCATAAAAGGGAGAGAATTTACAAAATTGTTAAATTAAGATAGATTTTTGATAATTTTAATAGGCATAGGTTATGTTGCTTATAGTCTTATAAAAAGGTGAAAAAACTTAATAATATATTAGCTCATATACTAGTGTTTTTGTGATGCATAAATCCATGGGACGTTTATGTTTTGAAATTTTGAGATTGATTTTTATTTTTAAATTCCTTATGATTTGATTATTGAATTGTTTATGACTTGTTTTAATGTATGATTAAGAAATAATGTATAGTAATTTTTTTAGATTTAATTTTGATAAAAAATATTCTTATCTTATTTTATGTTACTTTACACAAAAAGAGAATATGATATGGTATTATTTATTTAGGGGGAGTTTGAATTTTTTAAAGTCATAATGTGTGAATTTAGGGGAGTTATTAAATGTCATAATTTGATGTTTCTTGAATGTTTATAACGAGTGTTTTTTGAATTTATGATTATTTGATGTTAAAAATGATTAATTTAAGGGGAGTTTAATTTTAATGATCGAGTTTTGGATATGTAACGATATTATAAGTTTTTTGCTCTTACAATAACTTAAATTTGAGTTTTTGATATGTATCAATATTATAAGTTTTGGATATGAGATGATAAGTTTGAGTTTTGATAATATTAATGTCTTTTAATTAGTATAGAGATTTTGACGAAGTTTTTTGTAATTAGTATAGAGATTTTGATGATGTTCTTGATTATTTTTAAATGAGTATTGAATATTGATGTTAATGAATGTTGATCATTTAAATCATGATATTTGATAATGTATTTATTGTTTTTTATATTATATAAAGGAGGACAAAGTTTAAGAAAGTTCATAGATGGCATTAAGAAAGATTGAGTAATATTGGGTATGTGAACTTCTTGATAAGTTCAAAAAGGAGGAGAAATTATGTGATATTAGTTTAAGAGGGAGCAAAAGGGTTTGCATTGTATAAGATATACATTTTATGTTTCCTTAATGTCACACAATTTTGTCATCATTAAAAAAATGGAGATGAATCAAGGGAGGTTTCACCTAGGTTTTGAAGATGAAAAAAATACTACTACTAATTCTTTTATTATTTTTGATGTTTTGGAAAAAAAAAAGTATGAAGAAAAGATATTTAGAAGATACAATTTTAAGCCTATGTTGGAGTATTAGAGCAAAAAGTGATAATACATGAACATCAAGATGTTTAATGAAGGATTAAGAACTAAGATAGTGAATGAATATATTTTCCTTTTTATTTTTCATTGTAAATCTTATCTTGATCTTTTTAAAGTAACATTTTACATTCATACTTAGTATTTATGTATATAGGTTGAATAATAATAAAAAAACCTATTGGTTGTTTTTAATGATCCTCTTTATGCATTAAAACTTTTTTGTGAACTAGTTTCATATGTGTGTGATAATGATATGCGTAAAAAGAAATGTTTGAAAATTGTAGTACGTGTTTTAATTTTAGATTATTTGAATATGTGAGATTGTACGAATTTGCTAAGGTTTGTATGAAAAAGTGTTTGAAAATGTTAGGATGTGCTTTGAGTTTAGATTGTCTCAATGTGTTAAGGCTTGTATTAAAAAGTGTTTGAAAATGTTAGGATATGCTTTGAGGTTAGATTGTGTGAATGTGTTAAAGGTGGAAAAGAAATATTTGAAAATATTATAAATTTTTTGAAGTAATTTACAAGTGTTGGAATGTTTTAAGTTAGAAAAAAACTAGTTACTATATAGATTGGATGACTAGTAATGGTTGACATGTAAACTAGTCTCAAATTAGCAAGGATTGATCAACCAATAGGATAGACTGTTTAATCAGTCAATTGCTAACTAGTGTGACTAAGTGGGTTTAGGATAGTGGAACATCAATATCTAGTTTTATTGATAAAAAAGGTACAAAGGATATTTAATGAATTCCAATAATTATAAACGGCTAGTAAGCTGAAATTTACCTATAAGTAAGTGTTATGGATGTATGTTTTACATCAAAAAATTTTGAGAAACATCAAAGTGAGTTATGGAAGTGTTTGAGTGAATTTTTAATTTTTGTGTGTATATTTTTGTGCATTCATATTTTGGTGTATTGATGAACCCTTTAAACTCTTTGATTTTGTCAAATGAGATATTTTTGTGAAGTATATTTTTTGGAGTAGTGTGATTGAGAGCTTGATATTGTAAAGGGTTTATCTTAAAACTACTAAAAAGAAAGAGAAGAATGTTATAAGGTTTATTCTATAGTCAATTGAGAAAGTGATTGATTGTAATGGTTGGTCTTCACATATTGAAGAATATAAGCGATAGTGAAGTTCCTAAGAAGGAGTTGAAGGGTGGACATAGGTGCGGGTTTGTATGACAAGCCACTATAAATAAATTTACACTTCTCTTTCCCTATCTCTTTTTTATTTTCCAAGTTTATTTAATCTAAATCATATTTCATTGTATTGTTCAGCTTTGGCATTACATAGTTTTAAAAGGGAATTTTTTTAATTACATGTAAAAGAATTAGAAAATTTTAGATTCACCTAGCTCACCTCACCTCAGTATTAGGTGTCATATAGGGTCCAGCAGTGTCATTTTCATTTAATTGATTGTTATATTTAATCATTACCTTAGAAAATTCATTCTCTAATTTGAAAACAAGGTTTTAAACTTCTTATTTTAGGAAATTTATTGCATATTCATTTCTCATAAAATTGCATGGAGAAAATTTCTTTTACTAAAAAAATAGGTTGAAAAATTTTCTTTTAATATAAGGAGTTGATTTTTAGGGGATATAAAGATTATTCCTTATGTCTAAATAAAATTATTTTTATAAACATAAGAAGATTAAGGTACCAAATGATAAAAATAAGTAGAGAAACAATGATATGAGACTTATTATATTAAATAATTTTAAAATAAATGAGGTCTTAACCTAAAATTTTGTTGATAATTGATGGATCTTTTATGATCCTCTTAGTTTTAATAAAATAAATCCAAAATGGCCAATTAAATTGTACCAAGACTGCTAACATGCAAGTGCACCTACTACTGAATAATATGGCTAATGTAACTCCAGATGTGGTCTCAAATTAACCTATCTAAATTGATAACTGAATTGATAATTAACTAAACTAAAAACTAAAAAATTAACTAATAATTACAAAGCAAATTACTAGATTAATAATGTAGAAAACAGAGCTCAAACGTAAACGATTAATCCTCATAAGATATTTATGTGTTCATTGTTAACTTTAATTAAATGTTTATCAAAATTTGTTTAGATCGTGGGATCCCTAAATTGAATTATACTCTCTCTTGATTTATATAACTCTTATCATCTTAGTTCATTAATTAGAATTTCATCTCAATTAAAACTCTAGTGGGAAACATTTACTATGATCTATGGATCCTATTGATTTGGCTAGATTCACACTTAATTTAGAATTCTCATGTAAGCCTATCTATAGTATCACATGCAAGACTCTTTACCTATGGATTGATCTATTCATCTATATTGACGCAAGGGAGGTTCCAATCATTTGTTTTGATGATGAAAAAACATTCTTATTTCTAATGTTTTAGTTTTTAATATGCTTAGAAAGATAGATTAATGTCAATAGTAAAAAAGCATATGTTGAAGCCTAATGTGGGTATTGTTAGTGATGAAGATAAGAAATGTGGAGAAAACATTAGAGTAAAGATTAAGAATGAAAATCAGGTCATGAAGAAGAATAATGAATATGTTTAAGACTTGTATTTTTGTTGTAAGCTTGCTTGATCTTTCCTAATGCTTAAAAGGGCCCATTTTTGCATATTTCATTTGCATAAGCATTTGCATTTGGAATTTTGTTCTAAGACTTAAAATTTGGTTGAATTTGTTTAGGAAATTTGTATAACAGAAATTGAATTGGAATGTTACATTAATATGAATTTTCATAATCAAGAGGAAATTATACAAATTATTTTCAAAATAATTCTCTTAATGGTTTTAAGTTGTCTAAAATATTGTTTAAATTTGCTTAAATGGTTTTATGTATGAAAAATATTTTTGAATTGGTTAGGAAAGTTTTGGGAATTTAAAAAAAGGTTTGAAGTTATTTAAAGTGAAAAATTTCAATACCCAAGGCAAACTGTGTAATGAATAAATTAAAATATTTTGGAAATTAAAATAACCTTGGAATTGGATTTAAAATTTCTATGAAATATTTTTGGAGTGAAAGAAATTTTTTTTGTTATATTAATGCAATGTTTAGAGTGGTTTGAAATTTCAAAGTTTTCTTAAATTGATAATAAACTAAGACAATTTGTGTTTTTTTTAATCTCAATTATCATGTCTTGGTATTCAAATTCACTTAGAGGATGATTTATAACTCGTTTGAATGAATTTGGATTGAAAGAAATGATTTAAAGTTACTTTACTTGGTTTTTGTAGTTGTTGTGTGATTTTACAAGATTAATAGGGAAAATCAGTCGGCCAATCATCAGTCGACTAATATGCTCATTTGGTCGTCCAATTACTGCTAAAAAATGTAATGACTAGTTTTATATTTTATTTTTTAACTATTTTTCTTAATTCTAGCGGCTAATTTATGCATCCAATAACTCTTTTGGCTTAAGCACCCTATATATATGAGTTATAATGCATTCATTTCAAAATAATCTATCTCCAATTTTCAAGTGTTATTATTTATACTTTTTTTAATCTTCTTATTTCAAGTTAATCTATATTTTTTGTTATAATCTAACATTTTCTAGTTTATTAAGCTTTTAAGAGGTTTATCATTCATATTTTTCATCCTTGAAAGCATTAGAAACATTTGTTTATTGATCTTTAAGTGAAACACCATTAAAAGGTGTATTTGATGTGATCTTTGGGGTTTTTGATTTTGATGGTTGTTTATTATTGTATAGACTAATATTTACCTTAAAAAGATTGTTTAAAGATTGCTCTTCACCATCTATAAAGAAGATTTAAGTTTTTTTTTTGTTAAATGTGAGTTAAGATGAGCATTATAGAATATGTGAATATGTTGTTTACATTAGTTGGATTTTAAGCCCCTTCTTACTTTGTTTTTTTAATCAAGTTAAGATGTTGATTGGTATATCATTGTGTTGAGAAATGAAATCTTGATTTTTTGATTGATTGAGAGGCTTGGTTATAAGATTAAATTTGTTAAAATTGGTTTTTGAGAAAATGTTACTCTTCATTTATTATAAAGAAATATTTTATTGGGGTTAATCTTTAGAAAAACAAGATTGTTTAGGTTACTCTTGACCCTTAAGAAATATTTTAGGATTGCTATCCAAACCTTTTATAGAAAGAAGAAGTTTTAAAGGTTCCTCTTCAGCCTAAAAAGGATCTAACTTAGGGGAAAATTCCAACATCAAATGTATTAAGAGAGGCTAGGCGAAAGTAGATTAACCAAACCTATACAAATCTTTGTGTATCCTTTCTTACCCTACACTCTTTAGTTGATGCACTTGTAATTAATTTATAATTGATTGAAATTTGTTTGATTATATTATATTAGCATAACAATTCATATAGGTTAAATTTAAATTTAAGGACTTCGTATAGTTTGGAATTAATATAGGTGTTTGAGATTCTTAGTTTAGAAAATTTTTTTGAACATCAAATTCACCTCTCCCCCCTCTTTGGTGCTATATGGCTTACTATTGGTATTAATGAAATTGTGAAAAAAGATTCAATATTGCACATTTGAATGATTTTTATTGTCAAGAGGGGTTAGATGTATTTACTCTACCTTTATTTAATAGAAATGAATTTTTTAAGTGGAAAACTAGGACAAAATTTTTCACTATGGGCCAAAATATTGATTTGCGAGAAATTATTTTCAATGGCCCTTATGCTTTTTGAAATGATTTAGAAATTGTTTAATTAAATAAAAAGGCATACATTTTCTATTTAGTGCACTAGATAGTTGCATAATTAATAAATTATCCATGTGCAATTCAGCCAATGATATTTTGCATAGGTTGGAGCATATTTATGTAAATGGAAATGAAGTGGAGAAGGAACGCAAAGAAGAGGAGAAAGTTGAAAAAGAAGTTGGAAATGAGAAAATGGAAGAACAAGCTCCAAATCATTGCCTTGTGGCTTTTATGGATGAGGCTCCATCTTCATTAAATTTTCAAAAACAAGGAAATAAGATACCTTCTAGTTCTCAATCTTATGATGAGAATTATGATGATGGTAGTGATGACGGATTGTTATAAGAAGAGTTAGTTAAGTGTGTTGGTTGGTTAACATAATGCTAAATAAACTCAAATAAATCAATCATTTAATACACAAATTTACAATCAATTCAAGACTAACTTTTACGATAGGTGTACCAGTCAACAAGTAATATACTGGATTCAAAATTGAGTCCATATGTCAATCTCAAGGGAAAAAATACCAAAAAATACTAAATCACTTAGATTACAATTATCTAGATAATTTAGATTTTTGATTTATTAAAATTAAAAAATATTAACCTTAAAATCTTCCAATTAATGTAAAGGAGATCAAGATTTCTTTCAAGATGAACAAATTGAAATAAATAGCTAAGCCTCATTTTTCCAATGATTTAATTGATAATTTAAATTTTGTGATGTCTAATCTAAGGTATCATTACGAAATCAAGACAAAGCTATGGTTCAATTAATGCCTTATCTCTATTAGTCTTATCCTACGGTTTAGTCTACCTATCGACTTAGGTAATAAGTATAAATATCAAGAAATCTAATCTTAAAATCTCTTATTTTGAGAGTAGCACCCTTATATTAACTAGATTTTATTCATTCACTTATTTAAACCACGTTTTTTATTAATCTTTTCAATAATTAAAATAGATTTCTCGTATCCTTAATTATCTAATATCTTTATCTTAAGTGATCAGTTTAAAATAAGAACTTAAATAAACAAAGATTAGCTCACAAATCATGCATAAGACATCAATTAAGTCCTTTACTAGCCTTTCATTATCTAAAAATTGAATTAAAAGCACATATTAATCAATGAACACAAAATATGTAACTTAAGCGAAATAAATTTGATTAATCCTACAAAATAAGATAAAACAAATTAAAGAGTTTAAAATGAACCAAATCACATCCACATATAGTATTTCAACTTTGAATTGGGTGTATCAACCTCTGGAATCCACAAGTAAGGCTTGAATCTCCAAATACAAAAGATTGAAATGAAATATCTAAGAAAACTGCTTAAAACTAAGATAATCTGAAAATTGATCAAAAGAAATGTGTTTTGTTGCTAACTATTGATTGTCTATGTGCATGAACCTTATAAGAAGTCCTAGAGGCCATGCTATAAGTTGGAACCATGTGCCAGCAACAATTCTTTAAAAATCCCATTCAAAACCGTGTTTGCTACCTACAACAATAGTTGGAATTGAACACCAACTGCACCTTTAAATATCATTGTTTTAACTCTCGAAGTTAGCTATTTCAACATTGGTTGGAGGGGATCAATGATAGGTTATGTAAACCATTGCTGTACCCCTAAAATTTGCTTCTTTTTAAAATATTTTTGCATAATTCTTCAATTTTTTACATCAACCTACAAATTAAATATTTCTAAATATAAAATGGGCATTTAAGCACTAAAATAAAGGTAAATACACAATAAATAACATCTAAAAATACTATCCATTGACCCCTAACAAAGTGTCGTAAGGTTGTGAATTTGAAAAGGAAGAAACTTTCTTTAAAGCATAGGGAGGCATTAAAGAAGTTGAATGATTACACATTAGAAAATGATAAGTTGATAAATGAGATTGAAAATTTGTAAAATGAGATGTATTACATATTAAAAAATACGAATGAATGCTTATTAGAATTGATAGGTTAAAGAATGAGATGCATGTCATGTTAGAAACTATGAGTGATGTTGTTGACAAACATGATAATCTTAATTTCAGGAATGGGAATGAGGCATTAAAAAAGGAGATCAATAACTTTAAAAAACTTTTGCTAAATTAAAAAAGGCTTAAGGAAAACTAATTGCATTATTGGAGCCCAAAAGACTTCCAATGATAGGAAAGGTCTAAGATTTACTTAGGGGAGTAGTTACATGGGCGCAAAAATAATTTTTCTAACTGGAAAAATTTAGAAGATAAAATTATTCCTAAGCCCTCATTAGAAAATGTTGAATCCACATCTAGCCCATAAACTATATGAAATCATCATGCATTCATGTATAGATCAAGATCAATAGTTAAGAAGGATGTGCATGTATCCAAGGATAGACATAATTTCTTTAGAAATGAAAAACCAACTCATAATGATGCATTTTTTATTCAAGTTAGGCAAAAAGGTCCAACAAATTCTCATTCTTTGCATATGCATGTTCATAGAGCTAGAGGCATATTTCAATCGTATACAAGGTCCCATTTACACCAAGATAGGGAGTTTATGGATCGAAGACCTAGAAATGTGAATGGGAAAAATGCATTTAACTCTCTTATTAGAAAAAATGTTCATGATACATTTAGACCGTATTTTAGACATAATAGTATGGTTCATGCTAGCACTCCATATATGCATGTTTACAATTCTAGTAGCATTTCACATTTGCATCCTAGGAGGCTATATCATTATAGGAAGAATATGAATAACTTTAGGCCCCATATGATGCATTCTCATAATTCTTATATGTATGAAAATTATCCTAGGAACATATTTCATATACATTCAAGGCCATATCATTATCTTAGGATAGCATATTTCATAATCATGATTGAGGTTAACATTTTGACAAATTTTTGATCTCTCTCATAATAAGTGGATGGTTTTTAATAAGCGATATCCTTTTCTTATAAATGGTATCTCGCTTACAAGTGATACTTTTTTATACAAGTGGTGTATATATAAAAAATGTTTTCATAAGCCATTAGTATTCTTTTTGATGATATCAAAAAGCGGGAGAGTGTTGTGTGATATCAATGATAGATATGAGTTTTAAATAAAAGGGGAGAGTGATATCATTTCTTGATGCATGAGTATTATAGATGAAATGTTTTATGTCTGTGTGTTTTGCATTTTTGTGTGCATATGTATGTTTTGTAATTATATGATCTTAATATGATATGTTTTGTTATCATAAAAACAGGAGATTTTGAACAAAGAGAGGTTTGTTTTGATGATAAAAAATTCTTATCACAAATGTTTTAGTTTTTCATGTTATTAGCAAGATAGATTAATGTAAATAGTTCAAGGACGTGTATTGGATCCTAAAGTTGGTGTTGTTAGTAAAGAAAATGAGTGATATAAAGCAAGCATTGGAGTCAAGATCAAGAATGAAGATCAAGTCATTAAGAAGAAGAATGAATATGTTTAAAACTTGTACTTTTTATGTAAGTTTTCTTGATATTTATTCATGATTGAAAGCACTTACTTTTGCATGCTACATTTGCATTTAGAATCTTGTTCTAAGACTTAGAATTTAGTTGAATTTATTTGCGACATTTGTATAATAGGAATTGATTTAAAATCTCACATTGGTATGAAGTTTCATAATCAAGATGAAATTATGTGAATTATTTTTAAAATATTACTCTTGATGGGTATAAGTGGTTTGTAATATTGTTTGAAGTTTCTTAAGTGAGTTTTAATGTGTTTGAGTCAATTTAATGTGTGAAAAGTATTTTTGAATTAGTTAGGAAAGTTTTGTGAATTTTTGAAATGGTTTGAAGTTTTTTAAAGTGAAAATTTTCAATACATAAGGAAAATTTTGTTTTTGAATAAATTAAATATTTTTATAAATTTAAATAACCTTGGAATTTTCTTTAAAATTAATATGAAATATTTTGTTATGAAATAAAATGATTTTTTATGTTTATGAAAAGTTTGGAATGGTTTGAAATTTCGAAGTTTGCTTAAATTGGTAATAAGGTAAGAAAATGTGTGTTTTGCTCTCAATTATCATGTCTTGGTATTCTAATTCACTTAGAGGTTGATTCGTAAGTCGTTTGAATTGGATTAGGATTGAAATAAATGATTTAGAGTTGTTTTAATTAGTTTTTGTAGTTGCTATGAGATTTTACAGTAGAACTAATCAACTAGCTAAACACTGATAAAATTTACTTAAATTAGTAATAACGCAAGACAATATGTGTTTTTGGTCTCAATTATTATGTTTTGGTATTCTAATTCAATTAAAGGATGATTTTTAAGTCATTTGAATCGAAATAAATGATTTGGAGTTGTTCTAATTAGTCTTTGTAGTTGTTGTGTGATTTTACAATAGAAATCAATCAAAT
Source organism: Pinacopodium congolense (assembly GCA_028565735.1). NCBI lineage: Eukaryota > Viridiplantae > Streptophyta > Magnoliopsida > Malpighiales > Erythroxylaceae > Pinacopodium > Pinacopodium congolense. The sequence goes on along the minus strand of JAOXYD010118332.1, from coordinate 5,119 downwards.
GGCTAAACACTAACAGGTGTAATGACTAGTTTTCTATGGTTTTTCTTAATTCTAAAGGCTATATTATGCATTCAACAATTCCTTTAACTCAAGAACTCTATATCTGAGTTCTAATGTATTTGTTTCAATCTTTATACATGTTTGAGAGATTATTAAGCATACAGAGTAATCTAATTCCATTTTTCAAGTGTCCTTATTTCTACTTTGTTCAATCTTTTTGTTTCAAGATTAATCTTGTTATTTTTATTTTTTTTAATACAAAAAGTTTTAGTTTATTAATATTTAAAGAGGATTATCATTCATATTTTTCATCCTTGAAAGCATTACAAACATTTTTTCATTGAGTTTTAAGTGAAACACAATTAAAAGGTGCATTTGGTGTGTTCTTTAGGATTTTTTATTGTGTTGGTTAGATATTGTTGTATTGATTTATCTTTGCCTTGAAAAAGAATGTTTAAAGGTTGCTCTTCACCTTTCATAAAGAGGATTTGAGTTGTTTCATTTATTGAATGTGAGTTAGGATTATTTTACATGTTTTATGAGCGTCAGAGGATGTGTTATGTATTGTTTGCCTTAGGTTGCATTTTGAGCCCCTTTTTACTTTATTTTTAATCAAGCTACGTTCTTAATTGATATATCATTGGGTTGATAATTCAAAGCTTGATTTTGGGATTGATTGTGAGGCTTGGTTGTCAAATTAAATATTTTGAAATTGATTTTTAAGAAAGGGTTATTCTTCACTCATTATAAAGAAAGATTGTGTTAGGATTTCTCTTACTCTTAAAAAAAAAAAGATTAATTTGACTACTCTTCATCCTTAAAGAAGATTTTAAAGTTGCTCTTCATTTGCTTTGTAGAAATAAGAAGATGTAACATCCCCTCTTCACCCTAAAGAAGATTTGACTTAGTGGAAAACTCTAACATCAAGTATGTTGGGAAAGGGCTAGGCTAAAGTAGATTAGTCAAATCTCTTTAAATCCTTATGTATCCTTTGTTAGCCTATACTCTTTAATTTATGTACTTGTGATTGATTTATCATTTTTTAAAAATTTTTTAATTGTATTATATTATCATAATATTTAATATAAGTTGAATTTCGATATAGAGACTTCATATAATTTGGAATTAACTTAGGTGATTTAGATTCTCAGTTTAAAATGTTCAAAAAAACACATAATTCATCCCCCCTTTTTGGTATCGTAGGACTTACAACATAAATAATCTCTCAATCTAGATACATAAAACCAAATTGTGAAAATTGAAACTTTCATTTGATAAATATTAATATCTAATATAATGTATGCATAGGCAAGTCTAAGATAAAACCTAGAAATTTAAACATTTGATCAAAGAAAGAAGAATTTACACTATATCTTAAGGTTTATAACATTTAGAAGAACAAGAGAATGAAAATCTCATTCTCAAGGTGCTTTGATCCTTGAATCTTCTATGAATGATGCTAGAACTTCCTCTTAATCTTTCAATGTTGGATGTTTGAATCAATTGTCTTCCTTAATTACCTTTAAATTCCTGTAAAAATGGCTTGAAATTAGCCTTTCGATCTTTCAATGGTAGCTCTAGGTCATCCATAGATCAAAAGTTTTCAATATAACTTAAGTTTACATTTAAATAGAAAAGAATCCTAATTTTCACATAGCTAGAGTCATGTCCATGGGACATCCCATAAGTTAGCGGTCAAAATTATAACTAAGGTCACGACCTGGCTGTGGTGGAACCTAGTGGACATCTATGCCGCTTTGATGTTTCTTTGAGAAATTTCCACAACTTGGGCTATGACCATGGGATAGGGTGTCAGAGTCACTGGATTGACACTTTTCTTCTATCTTTTGATTGCACAAATCATCTAACTCATTTTATACATCAAAATGTTCACCAAGACTTAAAAGATATACATTTGTTTTTACAAAAATTATTACAAGAAATATCATATTCAAAGTTTACTATAAATATACATAGAATTCACATGAAAATTAACCTCAAAACTAGTATTTTAGCTATAAAGCCATGTTTAAAATGTGTATAAAAAGATTATTATCAAATACTCCTATACTTAAACTATTACTTGTCCTCAAGAAAATACTTAAACTATTTTTTGTCCTCAAGTAATGACTTAGACACCCTATTAAAAACAATTCTAATTAAAAGTTATGAGTTAATTGAGTATAAAAAAAACTATAAATCAATGTATTTAACATAGTTTACCTATCCCAATTCTATCATGGCAAAAAATTCTTTCACTTGTAAACACATTATTAGTAATAAGCAACCTTTTTATGAACAATACTAAACATCCAAGTAATTTCAAATAAATCACTACAAAAATTCAATAAAGGATGTTTTAAATTCTTTCAAAATTAAATTAAAGCATTTATTTATAGATTATTAAGTCTTTTTATGTAAGGGTAAGCACCTTTTTATAAATGACTCTCGATTACTCAACTAGGACACTCTTTTGAGTTTGTTTGAGATGTCAACTAACCTTTTGATGCGAAAGTAAAAACCTTATCATAAACACGTCGATTACTCCATTAGGCCATTCTCTTAAATGGACACTAGTACCACTTATAAACTTTTTATCTTTTTACTATTACGAAGCCAAAAAAGAAAAAAAATATTATGCTCATTTATTCAATACACACACCTTTTTTTTCATTTTTTAAGCATTAAACTACATCTTATGTCAAAATCGTATAATAATCCATACAAAATATCCTTAGAGACCTAATATTATACACAAGGGTTACCAACACATGCAATTCATATATAAAAAAAAAGAAAATTTAAGGTAAGAAATCAATAAATAGTTGTTTAATATTCACTATATCAAATACACTAATTGCATTGGAATACTACAATTAACAATCAACTATCAATCAAAATCATTTTGAGTGAAGTATTAAAATAATCACTATCAAATTCCCAAAAATTCAAGTGTGTATAGTATGAACAAATAGTATATTCTTCCCCATACTTAAGTCACATTATCCTTAATTTGAAGTTTAGGAAACAAAATAAAGTACAATAAGTATAGAAGAAAAGAGAACAATAATCCCCTAACAACATAAGATCAAATGTAGGCAAGATTGAAGCAATTACATTCGATGTGACTTTGATTACTTAGAGATGAGAATTGTAAAGATGTTTTCATTCCTAACTATAAATATTAAGTACAATTTTAGACATGGTTATATCAAGATTAATAAATATAAATTTAAAATAAAATAAAAAGGGAAATAAAATAAATCCTACAAAAATGCAAGTATTTAGATCATCTATGATAACATGAAAATTAAAATTAAAAAAATACAATGAAAAGAAATAAATCAAAATAAAAGAAAAGAAAACTTAGTTATTAAGTCTAACTTATGTGTGTAGCCATCAAGCATCATTTATGGGAGGTGATGGCTGGAAATGAAACTGTATGAATTCCATCCCATTAAGCCTAAATATGAATAAATAATATTCATGCCCAACACTCATAATCTATAGGCCATATAATCCTTCACACACACTACAATGATCAAAGAATAAGAACTTATACTAAAAGTAGGAAATCAAGTATTGTGTTTTATAATTGCTCAAAACCAAGGCCTAAGAGACATTCAAATCATCAATCCTTTAATGCAAGATGTAAGAATAACATGTGTAATTCAATGATTAAACATAATGTCAAACATAGTATATGACATCCCACCCTAGCGTATCTCGCTCAACACTGTTGCTCCTACAGCAGCCCCACAGGTGAGAGCACTGGGAATATCTCCATTGGGAATATGGGTTCCTTTCGCCTCCCACATCACTCGAACCTAATACCTGTCCCTTCTTAAGTCATTAGGAAGCATGGTGTGTACTATTCATGCCCTTCTTCGAGCACGGCGACCAGTGGACCCGATCCACCATCTCCTTTGGTTCCCTGGTCATATCCCTCGACATTCCTTTATCTTCTGGCTTGCTTCACAGGGACGTCTTCGGACTATGGACAGACTTCTGATGTTTGGCGTCTTGTCAGATTCGACTTGTACTTTATGCAGCTCGGCTCCTGAGACGCACGACCATCTTTTCTTCTCCTGCAGGTTCTCTTCTCTGGTATGGGGTTCCCTCTCAGCGCGGACCCCTATCGCTTGGCCTTCAGTCTCCTGGTCTACTCTTCTGCAGTGGGCCTCCACCCACCTTCGACGGCGACAGGACTTCAGTCACTTCGTTTCACGGTTAGTCTTCTCTGCCACAGTTTACTTCCTTTGGTATGAGAGGAATAACCGCATCTTCAGCAGACGTCTTCGCTCTCCTTCAGATGTCGTTTCAGAGATCTCTGAGCTTATCCGTCTCCGGCTTCTCAGCCTTGAGTCCGGTTTCCAGATCCCTGACTCTCAGCGTCACATCTGGAAACTCTCTACCTAGTTTAGACTTCTTTGTGGACCGCCTGTTTGGTCCTATTAGTTCGCTTTGTTTTTCTTTTGTGGGCCGCCTGTGGCTCTTCTTTGCTTTGCTTTACGGGCCGCCTGTGGCTCTTGGTTTATTGCTTTGTTCTTTGGCGGGCCGCCTGTGGCTCCTTTTAGCTTGCTCTGCTTTGCATTGCTTTTTAGTTTTTGAGCGCCAGTTTTGGCCTCAAACTCCTGTGTACTGACATTTTTTCTTGTATATACTTGTTACTTTATCAAAAAAAAAAGTTTAGGGTTTAGGGTTTAGGGTTTAGGGTTTAGGAGGAAAAAAATGTCTCGAAAAAAGTCCAGGAAACGCTCTCAACTTTCCTCAGCCTCTCCTGCCGCCGCCTCCGTAGCTGCCGCCCTGTCCCTTGCCGTCGGCGGCTGCCCAGGAGGTCCTCTGGCCAGCCCACCCTGCCCAGGCGCTTCGCCTCCCGCCGATCTGTCCTCTCGTCTGGCTGGATCGGTCCTCCGTCCGTCCCCCGTCGCCCTTCAGCCACGTGACCCGCCGCCCGACCCATCCCCAGGTCCATAGACCCAGCCAACCCGACTCCCCTCCCCCCTTTGCTACCCTTCTGCAGCTCTTCCAGCCTCGCCGGCCAACATTTGCAGAAACAATATTCCCTATGAGAAGTGTGATGGTGCTTGAAACAATGGCCAACGTTGGCTTACTCTAC
>JAOXYD010118331.1:0-38127 GCA_028565735.1 Pinacopodium congolense | reverse complement strand
GTCGACTGGAGCATCGACGCCTCCACACTGAACCCCGACGTATCGTAGGCCAGTTTCACTCCTAAAGAAAAACAACGACATGGGATTAAAACCCAGAGAGGAAAATTCAAAAGATGAGCCCTTAAGAAGGTGGGTAGAGAATAGAAGAGGTGAGAATGAGAGATTTTTGGTGCTCATCCATGGTATGGCTGAAGAGTCCGAAAAGTGTAACAGGAGACTTAAGGGTTGTTTGGTTTCGTTACCTCTGTTTCAAAGTTGCACTGGATAAAAGCTGGGCGTCACTCTTGTTGAGGTCGCTATCGCCTCTGCTCTCGGAGAGGCTATAGCTCCCATCTGCTGCAACGCTACCAGTTGTTCTTGACCTCCTCATCTCCCAATGTCACCAGTCGTCCTCGATCTCTGCGTCTCCTCGTCCTCTCTCAGCCATTACTCTCGTCTCCTAGCATCGCCAATCATCTCCCAAAGCTGTTGCCGGTCGCTTCCTTTGGAGCTCTCACCTGGAATTCACTGTTATTGATTTTTATTAATAATCTTTATAATTAATATTTATTAATATTTTTAATAAAATTAAATATTTATAATTATTAAAAATATTTATAATTATTAAAGATATTATTTATGTAAAATTAAATTTTTAGTTGAATATAAAATGTTAGTAAAATAAATTAAATATTAATAATTTATTTATTTTCAATGTATGATATTTAACATAAATAAAAATTTATTAATGTTAAATTAAATATTTAATTATCAATATAAAATACTAATAAAATAAAATAAAATTCAAATTAATTCTTTTTATTTATATATGTTAAAATTTTAAAGATTTTTATTTATGTAAATTTAAATATTTGAGTTATTATAAAATAATATTAAATAAAATAACTTTAAATTTTTATTTTTATTTTTTTCAAAATATTTTAATTTTAAAATTATATATTAAATCATTACTAAATTTGAAAATATTTAACTTGAAAATTGAAAAAATTAAAATTAGGAAGAAAAAGAAGAAAATTATTAAATAATAAGGAATTTAATAATAATAATAATAACAACAATAATAATAAGGATATTTTAGTCTTTTTATTTGTTATTCCTTTGTCATTCCAAGTTTATATTTTCAAACCAAATACTGGCATAGAAATTCTTTAGTAGTAAACCAAACAAAGTAATAAATATTCCATTTTATTCCTCATCTATTCTATTCCTAAAGAATAGATATTCCATTCCTTATCTATTTCATTCTGTAAACCAAACATACCCTAAGAGAATAAAGGTTAATATTCACCATAGATTACAAGCTTTTTTTCGAAGATTTGATACAGATTCTCTATTTTTTTACTTATACTAGAGATTTTATTTATTAAAAATCAGTAGTTAACTAATAATCCTACTGTCATAAACAAGGAAACCTCTGTAAATAAAAATATTTTCTTTTTGAATTAAATGTTTATTTTAAATTCTAAATTTTATATCAAATATTAATTTGAAATTTAATATCTAACACCTTTTAAAAAATCATGACATTTAGAATAAATTTATAAAACCTAAACTTTCAAGCTTAGTTCCAATGTAAAAATGTGGCATTTTTACATTCAACAGAGCCTATTATTGTTAGGTAGGCATCCCTATGTTCAAGATAATGTTGTTGTTTAATCCACTTCTTCTTCTCTTTCTTTCTCCAAATTGCCTTTAATAAGGATTCATGATTATTTATAGATTAGAATTGTAAGTAGCCTACTACTACTACAAATTCCAATATCCATTTTGGTGTTTGGTGTGAAGATGGGTGATTATTAAAACTATGGTTTTTTTCGAATGATGACAAATTGGATCGTGGTGTTATAGTTAGTTAGAGAAAGGCTCCACCACTAAGAACATAGTCTATGACTTTTCCACCATAATATTGGAATTATTTATCTTTGTTGTTTAAGTAGTGAGTTAAATGTTGTCTTTAGTCTTTAGGTTCTAGCTATAGTATTTACCAAGTGCTTTAGTTTGATTTTGTTCAATAATTTTAGGACTTGGTGGTTGTAGGTTTTCTCATGTACCTATTGCACATCAAATATATAATGTAGTCGACTATAAGTTCCAAAGTGTAGTAGAATAATTGTTGGGAGTAATAATAATAATAATAATAATTTCAACAATTTATTTTCTCCTTCTTTTCCTTTATGTTTTTATTGACCATAAGGTTACTAGATACATTGATTTCTTCGATGGTATCAAAACCTGGTTGGTAGCAGTAAAAAACACAACAAATTTTATTATATAGATAATAGTGATCATTGACAACCAAGATTTTGTTTTTGCAACTGGCAATTTAATATTTTGATGGTCACCATGACTATTAGAGCCTGCGCATAGAGAATTTCTTGAGGTCCAAAGATTATTGGATGGTTCTTGCTTCTAGAGTAGTAAAACTAGCAGGAGGTGTTATATTAACAAACACACAAAAGATAAAACTTGAAGAGTTAAAGTTAAAAGATGTCAAAGTGAAGAACTATCTTTTCCAAGCCATTGTTTGTTACATCTTGGAAACTATCCTATGTAAAAACACTACTAAGCATATTTATGATTCCATGAAAAAGAAGTATCAAGGAATAGTAAGAAAAAAGATAGTAACTTCAATTTTTTTGTTTGGAGTTCAGAACACTTTATATGAAGTTAGAAGAATGAATTTTAGATTACTTTTCTCAAACAATGATGATTGTGGACAAAATACAAATCCACAGGGATAAGATGGAGGACATCATTGTAGTAAAGAATATTCTTTGATCTATACCACAAAATTTAATTATGTTATTTATACTATAGAAGAATACAATGATATTCATTAATTATAAATTTTTTTATTCTTTCATGAACAAAAACTCAATCAATAGGAGAGAGGAACAAATATTGAAGGTTTCACCCCAAAATCACTTTGTGCCAAGAAAAAATGATAAAGAACATTGTTAAGGAAGAGGTTGTGGTAGAGGAGATAGGGAAAACAATGGTCGTGGAGATCAACAAGAATACCATTAGCACCAATAGAATCAATTTTGAGAAAAAGAAATGACATGGAGGCTACCAAACATTAACTTATAGACCAAAGTCAACAAACAAGTACAACTTGGAGTGCTATAGATATTATCAATATGACCATTATAAGTCAAAATGTCAAAGTAGTTTGAATAAATAAAGTAAAGAAATAACAAACTCTTGAGATAAATAAGAAGTATCTATTTTAATGATGCATAATGTGATATAAGAATCTTATCACAACATGCAATATTTAGATATCGATTGTGTTAATATGAAGTTTAGATGAGACCTTTTAAAACAATATGAAGTTTAGTAACAATTCCATAGTTTCTGTCATAAGACAAGGAAAGGTAATTATCCAATCAAAAACAATTTTACTTATACTATCTTTACTATTCTTTTAGTGATAGATTTCAAAATCAACTTCTTTAGTATGAATAGATTTAAAAATCTTTTTTTTTATGGATTGATACAAGAAAAAGGGTACAAAATTTTCATTAAAAAATGGAGTGTGTTGAATTTAAGATAAAAATTTGGGCTTAGCTGCTTAAGTTAACATGACAACAAATTATATATTTCTGCTTTATTTTCATAACATCACTCATACATGCTTCCCAAAAAGATTGAAGGATGCATTATGAATATGGCAGTTTCTCTATGATCATCTCAACTTTGGTAGATTAAAGACTTTATAGTAGAAAAATATGATAACTAATATTTCAAAACTTAACTTCCTCTGAGCTTTGTGAAGAATGTGTTGTTAGTAATCAACATTGTAATCCATTTCCCTAAGAAAAATCATGGAGAGAAAAGATGTTGGAACTAGTTCATTATGACATTTATGGATCCATAAATCCATCTTAAAATAAAGGCAAAAAAATACAAAATTACTTTCATTGATGATTATGGTAAAAAAAATATCGGTTTATTTTATACAGGAAAATTTTGAGGCTTTCACAAGGTTCAAATGTTATAAAGCTCTTGTTAAGAAAGAAATTGATAGCCCCTTCAAAATTGCTCACACTAATAAAGGTTGAGAATATAAATCACATGAATTTGTAAAATTTTATAACTTGTCAGGAAAATTGCAACAACATTTATGCCTTAGTAAAATAGAGTTTGTGAGTAGAAAAAAAAAAGGAACTATCATGGATATGGTGCAGGGTCTTTTATCAAGAAGTAAAATCTCAAAAACATATAGATGCTTAACATCACTTCAGCAACTGATGTGAACCGAGCTCATAATCAAACTTAGGGTCTAATTTACAAATTTAGGGTTTTGATTTAGTTTTGAAACCTATATCTCTTAATTAGACTATAAACTAGAATTTCCCTACTTCCCCACCCTCTCCCCTTACCAAATAACCCTCTTCCTCATTGGTTTTACTGTAATCTCTCTCGGTCTTAATATAACTCTCCGTCTTTGACTGATTATGCTTCACTTAATCTCGCTATTTGTTCTTCTACCAAGTTGTCCAAACTAGGTATGAATTCCATCCATAGATTTCTTCTAGTTTCAATAATTTAAGTTCAATGGGTCATCTAAGTGTCAATGATTCCATGTAAATCATCAAACATTATTCTTAGTTCAATTTTATCTGCCTTTCCTTCAAATAACTTATCATGTCAATATATACCATTTGAAAATATAGTTCACAGTTTTTCTAATATCATCACATGTCTCTTTTGATTTCATTCAAGGGAAACTCTTTAGTTTTCGTCTGATCTTTCATATAATTTTTTTTCCTTGTTCTTACAAGTTAAAGGTAAGAAATTTTGGTTGGACATACACATACGAAGAAACAAGGCAATTTGGTGTCAATGACAACATAAAATCAAAATGAAAACACAATATTTAAACATTAAAATTCCATAACGTTTTATCTTAATTTCCTTTTACCCTTCCAAATGAATATTGTCTCTATTGAATGATTTAAACTTTTTTTTGGTTTAGGGTATACATGATCTCAACTCCAGTCGCATTGTAGGTTGACAAGAAAATTAAACTAAGCATGACAACTTCCAAAGATGCAACCAAGAGACTACTTGACTCAGAGCTAGTCTTCACTCCAACTGAAGATGAAGTAAAAAAAATAGTGAAGAGTCTAAAAGCCAATTGTATCTTGATGCAAGAAACATCACAGACATAATCTTTTGTTCTATTACTCATTAGTTATGTCAGCAACAAGAAACAAATGAAATTGATGCTCTATAAGAATTTGGTAACCTCCTTGCATCTTTGTTCGTTTAACACATTGAAATGTTTTAATTAGTTAATAATCTTATGATTAACCTCTACCTCATGCTTTGTATAATAATAAATCCATAATGATTTGTATAAACTAAGTGATTTCCTCTAATAATTGGAACAATATAAAAATATGCTCATGGTGTACAGATCCATGAACTCTATCAGTTGGAAAACTACTTTCCCCAACTCCCTTCAAGGGATCTTATCTCAATCAAAGTAAGTGATGGTAGAGGTATTTCGTTTTCTAGATTATGAGTTCACACTTCATTACAATTCAAGTTGCAAGGCCTAGAGGACTTTCCTAGCTCGACCACTACATCTGTCTTGTATCACTGTCGAATCAAACATACCTTTAATAAAGGACATGGAAAAATGAAAGATGTACTTAAGGTATGTCTTTCAGCTTTCAAAAGAACTATTATGCTAGTTACATCCTATTGAATGAGAGGCCATTCACAGTATGAGTACTATAATCTAATAAGATAAATAAAGTTTATGAATGAGCACTTCATATTGTTGATTTCCCAAAAAAAAAAGAAATTGATAACAAGTTTTGATGTTTATAAATTTGTTATAAAATCCAAAACAAAAGGTTTTTTTTTTTGTTCTATAGCACTTAGTGTTTCAACAGATCGTTAAAATCACATATGAAAATCCAAAAACTTTTGGCACAATTAAATAGCATATCAAAGTTATTTCTTCAACTAACAAAGTTTGCAAAACTTTTAGAAAACACTCATATTGACTTTATCTTTGATGGCAAAAAGCCTCTACTATATTTAAGAGCATCTTTGCTATAAGGGTGGGAAACCCCCTTGATAGCTTCCTATATTGTTAAGCTTTATGTTGATTCGACATTTGGGTTTATACCATCAAACTTAAAGATATCTCTTTAACCATTTCACCATTGTTGGTCTCTCATCTGCTAATTATTTTACACATTTAATTTCCAAGTCCACAAACTTAGACCTTTCAATGTCTTGTCTAAACTAATACTTAAAGAATTTCATGGAGTTTATACAACCCCTTTATTCTATCCATAGTCATCTTCACCTTTCTAACAATGTATTTTCCCCTTTTTATTGGTCTTCTTTTAAATATTAGCTCCAGTATAACTACTTCAAAACTATAAATGTTACTCTTCTTTATTAATTTCTGGGTCATGTAATATTTCATATCTGAATAAGCTTATTAAAGACAACAAATTTGTAAGTCCAATATGAAATAAAACTCATGTAGGCATAGGTTGGTTAATCTCAAAACTAAGATGATGTCTGGTAACTTGCCAAATATTATCCTTCTTCCAATACCCTTATTAAAGTTTATAGACATGCTTAGGTGAAATACTAAAAATCTAGAATATTGCCTGTACTTGTTTTTCTTGGTAACAAATAGATAGAAGTAGGAGTAATTACAATTGATGGGCTAACCACATAATTATGAGTAGTGAGATTCAATAAAGCACAACTAACTAAATAAAAGGAGAGTTTTACAAGAAAGAGAAGGATTGCAATAAAACCACTTAGCCTAGTAAAACGAAATGTTGTGAGAGAGAGAAGGATTATAGTAAAACTAGTGGGGACAGGGTTAACTAGTAGGGAGATAGGCTAGGGAATTGGGGAAATTCTAATTTCTGGTTTAAAATCAGAATCCAAATCTGATTACATTCACTACATTAGATGCTAATTTGACAAAAGCTTATTAAAAAATGTTAAATTTGCAACTTTGGATAAAATCCTGATGGAAAATTGAATTTTAATTAATTTGTAATTAAATTGAATTTTTTTCATAATTTTAGAGTCTCATTTGAATACTATCAAACATTAGGTCTTTTTTAAAAATTTTCATGCAAATGTTAAGCGGTAGAACATACTTTCAACTACAATAAAAATGTTACATTTGGTTTTTTTAAACAAAATTGAAAATAATAGAGGTTTTATTAATTTGAAATATAATTATAATAATTTTTAAATATTAAAATTCTTTTTAAGTGTCACTAAACATTAGGGTTCAAATTAAATTCTACAATTAATTATATTGGACCCCTTCCAGTATGACTTTTTTTTTCTTTCCAGTCTTATATTTTAAAAACAATCATTTATCTCTCTATAATATTATTTAATTATTATAAAACTCCTTACATTATGATTTTTTTTTAGAGTTAAATAGATGAAAACTAATAGTATACGATACAATGAATTTCATAATCACGAAGGGATATTACAAAAAAAAAGGAAAAAAATCAAAACAGAGGAAGTCCCAATATATTTAACCTTAAGTTCTAATGTAGAAAGCCCATCTTTACCTTTTCCTTTATAAAGTTTCAAACTCTATTAAAGCTCTTTAAAAGCTAAAGCAAGTATAAGTCATCACTAGTTTAAAGCCTAAAGATGGTCCTAAAGGTAAAATGAAACATAACTGGAGCATTTTATACTCAACAAACGCGAAACTCTATGCTTGTTGAACTCAGCATAGAAGAACATGTCACGAAACAGTGGGATGCTGGGGCTTCTTTTTAACTTCGACGAAGAATGATGGAAGGATAGAATTAGAAGTTTATGAATTGATATTATATTTAAGATAATAAATATTCATTTCTAAAATCAAGATCAATTTATAAATATGAGATGATTAATTGTTTGTAAATTTTTATTATTTTCAAATTTCTACACATTAAATATCACTTATCAAATTCTCCTAATAAATAATTTATAAAATTACTAAAGCATCTTATTTAATTTTAATAATAATTTACAACTAATAAATGTATAACATTTTTTAATATTGTATTTATCACACGATTTTTATTTAAATTTTCAATTCAAAATTATATCCATCATTAAATATTTGTATTTATGGATAAATTATAAATTTTGAAATTATCTAAACACCATAATATTTATTTAAAAAATTTTGAATTAATCTTAATTATATTTATTTCTTCAAACTTTTCATTTGGATGCATGTACAATGTGTTGGGATTTTAATAAGAAAATGTACTTATAAAAAATTATTTTAATTATTCCACATGTTGGATCAAATTCAAAACTCGTAAAATTTTAATCTTTTATCATAAAAATTAAATCATATAAAAGTTAAAAAATATATTTCTAATAAAAAAATTAATTTAAGATACACTTCAATATTGTCAATAGTTATTATAATTATTCTCTACATTTGCGCTTTAAAAGTGTATTAAAGTATGTCTTTTAAATTTATAGTATAATACTTTTAAAAATTCGACTAGGAAAAGACCAAATAGGGAACTTCTTAACTTTGTAGAAACGCAATAAGTAGGGATAAGGGGAAACCTTACTTATCCGATAGCCTTCACTTTTGCAAGTACTCTTTCTTTGGTGCAACTTCTTTATCCTTGCTTCTAGTTACTATTCATGTTCATCGCTAGCCCTTACTCCTTGTTGCCTCTTCCTATTTTGGAAAAAAGAGCTTGGTGGTCTTTTCCTTTTTTCTATTATTTCTGCCTCTCTTTTTTTTTAATTTTGGAAACGGATTCAATCTTTTCCTTCGCTATCTGACTAGTTTCGAAAATGGTTCATCTTCTCTTGCTGAACTTAAAGGATTTTCACCTTTTCCCCCTTCTTCATTTGCTTATGGTTCTTGTTCAGTTAGATTGGGAATTTCCTACTATCCACACTTTAGTGGCCCCTGTTCCCCTCTCTCGATCACGAAAGCAAGTGGTAAATGACATTTCCTTTAAATTCAATAGGCACTTCTATCCTCCTTTTTCTTATTTGAGTGGTGATATAGTTGCTCTACCATTGGAGCTGCTAAAGGAAGGACCTAGTAAATGGAGCTCAGGTCTTATTAGTTTTTTCCTCAACAAGCATCCTGCATTTCCTTTGTTAAATTTATGGGCACAACGGTACTGGAAAAAGCATGGATTATAGGAGGTTTTTCTTTTGAAATATGGGATTTACCCTTTCAAATTAGCTTTGCTTTTCATGTTCAGAATATACTAGAGAATGATCCTTGGCACTTCAATAGCATTCCTATGTTTATTTTAAAATGGGGACCAGACATCAAGCTCCAATACTTTAAGATAAAACATGTTCTAATATGGGCTAAAATTTATAACATTCCTCTTGAATATTAGATAACTAATGGGCTGAGCCATTTATCTAGCTACTTATGCAAGCCAATACGTATGGTTGTTAAAATTAGACAAAGCTACTTAATTTCATCACTTTGCTTTGAATAAATAAGGATAATGAGTTATTCCATGATACAGTGATTGTCACATACTAATGGAATCCACCTCCTCTAGCCTTTACAAAAATCTGGAAATCAACTAGCAAGATGTTTACCAAAGGAGACTATGCTGAATTAATGGGACTTGAAGATATTCTAATCCCATCGAGAATAAGGTGATTGTCAACAAGGAGAATCTAGCGACTATAAATGGATCCCCTGCTAATAAAACCTCTAGTTCTCCTGTGAAAAATCAGATGGTTAGTGAACCTTGCCAATTAGAGTTAGAAACTAACATCTTAGTCTCTCAAAATATTGACAATGCACTTAAGCCAATTTTATTGACACAATCTTAAATAGTGGATGGAAATTATCAGAATAATCTAAGTAATTAGTGTGTTAACATTACGAGTAATGGTCATGATTAGTTGGAGAATGTGGATTCCAAATTTGAAGAGGCAAATCATCAATCATTAGAGTTGATGGATTTTCAATTGACACCTAATTTAGTAGACTCAATTAATAGTGAACCTTAGCCAACCTAGAATAGGTTGAACCTCCATAATTAGATGACCCTACTTCCCATAACCAATCTCCAAAAATTGGAGAGGCAATTTGTTACTTGGAGGATCAAAAGGATTCCTTAAGCACAACTAGAATTACTAGATCAAATGATGGTTTTAAAACCAAAAAGCGAATAAGATCTAACAGGAAGAATGTAACAGATGCCAAAGCCTTGACTACTCCTAATCCATGGATTTTCTATGTTGTAAAGTGAGGGGGTCAATGACCCCAATAAGTAGTGTTTATTAAAGGATTATCTTGATGAATTCAAACCTATTTTATATTGTCTTCTGTAGACTAAACTGAGGGAGGATAAACTAAATAATTTGAGATTTTTTAAAGCAAGGTTGGTCCTTAATTTCTAATCATAACCTCCATCATTATAAGAGAATTATAGTTTACTATGATCCGTAAAGATTTAAGCTAATTAGTTCCTCATATACTAACTAATTAATTCATTTAGACATTGAGTTTTTTCAAGAAAAGTTGAACATTTAGGTTTCCTTTGTTCATGCTACTAACTTGGGTTTTTAGAGGAATGATTCATAAAGGAACCTTATAGATATGTAATAGTATCCTTTCTCCATTAGAGGCAAAAGGAAATAACTCTTTTAGATAGTACACTGATGATCTCAACTGATGCATTGCTAAAATCGAATTAACAGACCTTAATAGCTCAAGATAATTCTTCACTTGTCCAAACAAATAGTTGGGGATATATTTTATAAGGAAAAAGATTGATATGGCTATGGTGAATAGACAATGGTTGAGTAACTTTCTTAATAGTTTGACTTCTTTTAATAATCTGAGCTTTTCTCCTCTTTCTCCTATAGTTGTTTCTATTCTTGCTAATTGAAAATTGATTCATTACCCCTTCAAGTTCAACAACTATCTAGTCAATGAACCTAGTTTGGAGGGTGTTACAATCAAGGCCTAAATCTTGCAGTTTAGGGGCATAAATAGTTTATTTTTATGAAAAAGTTAAAAGAGATTAAGAATCATATTAACCTTCTTAAATTAGACAGGGGAAATAACACTAATGGGGGGTGATAGAGGCAAGAAAATAGCTACATGCAATACAAAGCAAACTATACTTGGATCCTCTCAATCCATACTATAGCTACTAGAAAAGAAGGCCTAATGCATTACACACAAGATATGGAGATAAAAATGCTCCCTATTGAGACAGAGGTCTAGGATTTGATGGCTCTAAGCTAGTGATAGAAACACATACTTCTTCTATAACACATTCTTTACTAGAAGGAATTATAATAGACTCAGTTCATTATTGAAATCTGATGGACCAATGGCCTCCACATATAATCAACTAGTTAAGGAAGCTTTAAAGTACTTCGAAGGTAGGCTAAGGATTGCTTCAAATGCCAATACTTGAGTAAAATTACTTTAGCCTTTCATAAGTGATAAAATCTCAGAAGCTGACTCCATTCTTCTTATTGAACTTGCCTTGGAAGACAAGATTGAAAAAACTATGAAATCCATAAATCTTAATAAGGCTCCAAGTCTAAATGTCTTCAATGGCTTGTTCCACAAATCTTGGTAGTTGAGTAAAGACATGGTTTTTGTACCTTAAGGAAGTTAACAATACCTTCATCACTTTAGTACCCAAATGCTTAAGGAAGTTGAGAAAGATATATTGCTTAAGGAAGTTAATAGTACCTTCATCACTTTAGTACCCAAATGCTATAATCCCACTTCTTTTAAGGAATTCATGCCCATTTCTTATGTCAATATTGTTTATAAGTTGATTTCAAATATTTTAGTTTCTAGACTCAAGAGAGACATTTAGCCTCTAATCAATAAAACACAATGTACCTTTATGGCAGAGAGATTGATAGGAGACAACATTTTCTTAGCTCAAGAACTTTTCAAATGTTACAACAACAAGCATGCCTTCAAGTTTTGTGCAATCAAAGTGGACTTCAAAAAGGCTTATGAATCCATGTATTGGTTATTTCTCCTTAACATGTTACATGCTTTTGGGTTTCCTAAGAAGTACATCACTTGGATTAAGCAATATGCTTCTATAACTTCATATAGTATATTAGTTAATGATCGGCCAACAGAATTTTTTATTGGTGCCAAAGGCCTAAGACAAGGTGACCCATTATCCCCTTATTTATTTACTCTTAGTATAGAAATTCTATCTAGGTTAATCAACCATGTTATCAAGTAAGAGAAGCAATTTAAATTTCACTACAAGTGTAAGCAACTTAAAGTTTATAGCTTATCATTCACTAATGTCCTTATTCTCCTTTATAAGCTGATTTAAACTTTATTAGTGCTTCAATGAATTCCTTAAGATGCTTCAAAGAGCTATTTGGACTGTTGATGAATAAGAATAAAAGCTTCTTATTTATTTCCAAGGCTGCAAGCTCATCTACAAAATAGTTAACTAAACTAATTGGTTTTAGCATTAATAACCTTTGTTTCACTTACTTAGGAGCACTAGTATCCCATAAGAATTCTTATTATTCCAAGTTTTCTTCACTCATAGAAAAGATCAAGAAGAGAGTTAACAATTGGTGCAATGTAGCTCTTTCATTTGTTGGTAGGATTTAACTCATCAACTATGTTTTATAGCCTATGCATAACTATAGGTAAACTCACTTAATACAACCTAAATGCTTAATCAAAACTATAGAGAGCATCTTCAAAACCTTTCTATGGATGGGGAAGTTTAGTAAGGAATATAAAGCAAAGGTTATCTCTTTGCATTCCTAAGCAGGAAAGTGGTGTATGGATCATGTCTATAAAACTAAGCAATAAAATCCACCTAACAAAAAGACTTTGGTGACTATTAAAGGATAAATATAATCTTTGGGTAAAATGGGTTCATACCTTTTACATGAAAGGACGATGTATGTGGACAGTGCAACCAAGAAGTTGTTCATCATGGCAAATAGTCAACATACTAAGAATGACAGCTAAGATGATAGATTAGGTGAAAACTTTATTGGGAAATGGTGAGCGAATCAGTTTTTGGAATGAAAATTGGAGCTTAAGTGGACCTCTTTCAGTAAATAACCAATGCTCTTTCATAAGGGAGATGATATCTAATAATGAAAGTGTCAAAGAGGTTCTATAACTTAATTCTTATATTATCCCAACTAAATGTAGGTATGAATTTTTTAGCATTGCTCCCTCCTTCAAGTTAGATGCTGCTACCAGAGATAAATTCATTTGGCTAAGGATAACCACTAGATTATTCTCAAATAAGTCGTGTAAGGATGCTCTAAGCATAAATGGACCTAAGGTTCCTTGCTACCGACCACTTTAATTTAATTAAGCTAATCCTAGAATATCTTTCATTACTTGGTTGGCTATTTAGGAAAAGCTTTCAACTAAAGATAGAAGGCATGGAATTACTAACATCCCTATTACTTACTTATTGTGTAACCTAGACATGGAATCTATATCTCACTTGCATTTTCAATGTCAGTACACCAAGTTGATATGGGAAAACTTGATGTGATGTCATATGCAAGTTTATACAGTTGTTAAATGGCCAAAAATCATTAATTGAATCACTGAAATTCGATGGAGAAGGGTGGTAAAAGCTATTAAATTTCATATTCATTTTGGTACTGTTGTACACTCAATTTGGAGAGACTGAAACACCAAGAAGCTTCAAGGAAGTTCAAGAACTAGTCAGGCTCTTCTTGATGAGATTGTGAAGGATAGTTTTATGCAAATCACAATTTTTCAAGTTGATGGCAATGCAAAGCAATTCGATTGAAAGGGTTGATTTTTATTACACAATGGGAAGTTAGGACTTGAATCTTGTTGTTAAAGGACTCTGAATGCATATAAATTAGTTAATTATCCTAGTTTGATTATCTAGAAGTTTTGTGGGCTATTCGGTGTAACGCTTTGCCTTCTTTTAATCTTATGTATTTGTTCCTCCCTTGCTTATAGTTAGACTCTACTTAACATTATTCAATTAATTCAATTTTGGATTTTCAAAAAAAAGGAACCCTTTACACATATTTATCAAAATTATGCACATGTACTTTAGTAATTCTTAGATTTAGTTCCTTCTATTTTTAAATACCATTTGCATTTTTAATTGAAGAAATTTTTTTATATTTGTCAAAAAGTATCATTCAAACTTTAACGTTTTCATCAATATTTAGGTCAGACCCTAACGTTTTAAAATGTTTAGATCAAACTTTAATGTTTTAGAAGCATTAAAAAAAAACCCTAACATTTTTAAAAAGTTCAAAAACAACCTTGAGCTTAATGTTAAATCAGGGTTGTTTTTTAATGTTTTAAAATGTTAGGGTTTTTTTTTACGTTTCTAAGATGATAGAGTTCTTTTGAATGCTTCTGAAACATTAGGGTTTTTTTTAATGTTTTGAAACATTGGGTCTAACTTAAATATTAGTTGAAACCTTAGGGTTAAAATTGACCTTTTTGCCTTTTATATTTCTATATGAAAGAAAGCTTATTATTTTACTTTTTCATTTCATATTTACTATTATACGATTACTAATAGTTTTATATTTTTATTAAGTTCATAATTTTTAAGGTGATTGATATTGATTCAATATAATATAATTTGTTCAAAAGAGTGCTTTAAGAATCGACAATAAGAAATTTGCAATAATAAAATTACAACATATCAAGAATGCATGTTATTAGATATAGAGTTTTTAATTTGTAAATTGATAGTTTTATTTGGACATAAATGTCATATTTCTAAAAAAATTAAATGTCATATGTACATATGACTATGTAAATAACAAAAATTTTAATATTTTTATAATTTTATATTAAATTAAAATTTATTAAAATGATTTATATTTTCAATTTATTAATTATATTCAACCTAATTATATTAATTGTTTTAATCAAAGGTAGTTCCACATATGTTTTGATTATGACAATTCATTACTACTAATATGTTTATTCTGTTTAATGTATTGAAAAGATAAGTTTGAAGAAAATTGGTTGAGAAATATAACTTTTGAACCCAAGTTAAATAAAGAAGATAAGGTTATGGAAAGACGAATATTGGAACAAAAGTAATGTTTACATAAAGGTTAAGTTTATGAATAAAAGATCAAGTTTCAAATTAGCAAAAGTGATAGGTTTTTTGTTTTTTGTATTCTTATTGTAAGTCTTATCTTGGTCTTTCCATAGTGTTAATTTTCTTACATCATGCATTGTGCATTCATAATCAGTGATTTTGCATATAGGATACATTAATAAGAGAAATTATGTCTGAATAATTTTTAAATGATCCTCTTCATATATTAAAACCTTTTTGGGAACGAGGTTGGTGTGTGTGTAAAAAGTATTGATTAAACTATATGAATGTGATCAAATTGTGTGAATGAGTTAAGATTGTGTGAAATGAAGAATTTGAAAATGATAAGATGAGCTTTGAGATTAAATTGTATAAATGTATGTGATTGTTCTATAGTTTTGTAAAAAAGGAGTTAGATTGTGTGAGTATGTTAAGGGTTGTTTCAAAAAGAAGTTAAATTATGTTAATACGATAAAGTGAATGAATGTGTTAATATTTATGTGGCAAAGTGTTTGAAAATGTGATATTGATGAATTAAAGCTTAAAAAGAAAGTGTTTCAATATATTAGGAAATTTTTTTGGTTGATTTAGATGTGATGAATGTGTTAAAATGTATGAAAAATCAGTTTAAACAATGACCGGTCGATCAAATGGCTCAACTAGTTGACTAGTATAATAATTTTTTACAAATTTGTTGACTAATCTCATGAATTGGTCGACTAATCGATAATTAGAAATGGCTAGTTTTCAACGCCAAAATAAAAGTAAATTAAATTAAATTATATCTAATTGTAACAAATGACTAGTTAGCTAAATTCTCATTATAAATAAGTATGTAATGCATCAATTGAGTGCGAAGTGAATTATGCAGCATTTAAAAGTGATTATTAGGTTAGTTTGCTATATTTATATGAAGGTTTTTATGCATTCATCATTGTTTAGATATGAGCCCCTCATATATACTTTGGGTTGGTCAAAAGATTTTATTTTTTTTTTTGTAAGGTGTATTTTTAGGATTATGTGAGTAAGAGCTTAAAATTATAAGGGTTTGACTCTATTAAAAAACAATGATTATAAGGGTTACCTTAAAGCTTATGAAAAAGGAAAGTGATGGAAAAGTTCTTGTTGATAGTGGAATTCCCAATAAGAAGTTAGAGAGTTAAATACTCAACCATTATAAATCGGTTTGTGTTTCTCTTTCTCTTATCTCCCTTTTTTGGTTTTTTTTTTTGCAAGTTTATGTTATTTCTACCATATTATTATTATTCATTATATTGTTTGAGTTCTTGCATTTTAATTTATATTGTTTATTATATTATTTATAATTCCATATATATTTTATTACATTGATTAATAAAATTGTTTAGCTTCTACATTTAAACTAAGAGAATATTTTCAACTAAGTGCAAAATACTTAAAGAAAACTTATAAAATCTAAATTTCCCTAATTCATCCCCTACCCTTTCTTATGTACCATATAGGGACCAAAAATTGGTATCAAAGTGAGAAACTATATAGGAATATTTTTAACAAAATAATTAGTTTAAGGTCATATATTTTGATAATTTAGGTAAATTCCTTAACTTTGAAAGTGAAAATTATAAAGACTAGAAAATTATAATAAAAAATTTTCTTTTTACTATAAGAATTGACTTTTGAGAAATTGTAGAAAATGGACTTCACACCCTTACAAAAACTATAGTTATAGATAATGTAGAAATAGCGGTATTAAAGGATGAGAATGAATGAGATGAAAAATTTGTTTCTCTAACTTATAAAATTGTATATATCTTATTTTGTGTATTAAGTAAGAAAGAGTTTAATAGATTTCAAGTAGTGAATCCGCTTATAAGATATGGCATATTGGGCAGTACTTAATAAAGCACCAACCAAACTGATGATGAAGAGAGTGTGCATGAAGAAGTGACTTACATATGTTTCTTAAGTGATAAGTTATGATCCAATTCAAATTCTTATATAGATAATGATGACCTAAATACTTAAATTCTAATAATGATGATGATTGTGAAGATTAGTTAACCTACGATGAATTAGTTAAACTCTTAAAAGTAATGATTAAGAAGAAAAAAAAGAAGGTATCCACTAAGTATAAGGAAACTTTGAAATTATTAGATACATGCAAGTTAGAAAATAAAAAATTAAAACATGAATTATATTTAATAAGTGTTGATATGTGTAGTACGCAAAAATTGATAGAGGAGAATGTGTCTTTGAAAAAATAAGCAGAGTTAAAGAATAAGGATAATGATGAGAAAAAATTGAAAGAAGAGAACTGGCATACTAGAGACATCCTTATAAATCTCACAAATCCTTGATTGATTAATGGATTTGATCTTCATATGGCTATGAAAGTCTCTGAAATCATTAGAGACAATAGCTAGAATTGGAGCTTATAAATAAATAAGACTATCAAGAATCTTAAACTAATAATGTACTTATCGAAGAGCTCCCAGAATGAAAAGCTGGAATAGTTGGCTAGCCCCTCAAAAACTTACATAAACACCTTAACTTATAAATGCTTAAGCCCCCCTCTCCCTTCTATTCCTTGGTTTAACCTGGTATGGAATAAGGAAGCTAACCCAAGATGTTCTTTATTCTTTGGCTAGATTTTCTTAACAAATTGCAAACTAAAGACAAACTATCTTTCTCTCACTTCCCTAATTTTTTCTCCTTGTGCCTCTCAAATAATGAAAGTTTAAACCATTTTTTGTAATGTTCCTATTCAAAAACAATATGGTTAAATGCCCTTAATTATTTTCAAATTAATCTCACTACTCTGTTTATCCTTCCTGTCATTTTACACTAGTTTCAAAACCCTATCCTCTATAGAAACATTGACCTTAACCTGTCTAATTATATTCTTTCAACCTGTGTCTATAACCTATTATATGAAAGAAACAATCGTACCTTCAAAGACTCTATCTTGGTCGCTTTGAGCATTTCTACCAAGGTGGTCACTCAAACTACAAAAATTCTCAACTTAAATACTGATGAGAGGTAGTAGTATAGATCTAGTTTTATTTTCTACTAACTTTTGTTTTGCAGGTACTTTTTCAAGAACAAGTATTATTGCTATACTAAAAGGAAAGCAACCTTTACTTCCAGATAGATCAAAAATGAACAGTCCACTAAATACTTTGATAATTCATCACATTAGATCTAGTAAGGTACCTGATGTAACTAAGCAAATTATCCAGTTACTAGAGTAGTCAATTAATGGAAGGAATGTGTAGTTGCTGAAACAAAAAGAGGTAGATCAACATGATCATTTTGTTTCTTATTTTAACAAGAACAGGAAAAATGCATGAAGAATTAAACTTGATACCAGTCCAGTGCAAATTGAATTAAGTAGCCTCCCATCTGATCTAGCGCAACAATTCTGGATTCAAATAATAAAAAACTTAGGCTAGTCGAAACATGATTCTCCTTATCAGACTATTAAATTAAAGTAGTAATCTTCTCAAGACTCTTTTTCAACTGACTTCCCTTTAGACAAGATTTTTTTTAAGAAACTAAAGACATAATCAATTTCACTAAAAGGAGGAGAGCCAAATATGAAAGATTAGCTCAAGAGAGGCAATCTAAAGGAAGTGGGTCAGAAGCTTTAGTTCAAAGACCAAATTCCATCAAGCAAGAAGAAAATTCACCATAGCTTTTTGTTTTACTGCTACTTTTCTATTTTGCTGACTTTCAAATGGTTTTGATCTAGCATAATACCATCAACTTGTTTTGTTTTGTTTTGCCTTGTTTAGGTTATCCCTCATGTTTCATTTCATGTTAACCTTGTCGGAATAGGTTTTTTTACTTTGCACATAACTCTCTTTTGATTAATCTACTAAAAATTTATCTAAAAAAAAAAGAAAGAAGAGAATGCATTATTCAAAAATAAAATAGAAATTTTAAAGGAGTCATTGTCCAAATTCATCAAGGGTAAAGAAAAATTAAAATTTGTGTTTAGTTGCCTAAATATTTCAAATGATAAATTTGGTTTAAGATTTACCCATAAGAATACACTATAAACTAGTAAAACTTTTTTTGTTAAATGAAAGAATTTAGAAGATAAACAAATACTTAGGCCATCCCTTGAAATTGCTGCAATAACTTCTAAATCCTAACCTCGGAGACAACATCATGCATTCATGTATACATAAAGACTAAGAAGTAAGAAGGAATGTATAATAATAAGAATAGCAATTTCTATATTAATGTAAAATCACAAAATGATGCATTTAAGCCCTTTATAAGGCAAAATATTTTAGTTCATTATCGTACATACTATATGATTAAACAAAAATCTATAAACATGTTTCATTCATATTCTAGGCCTCATTATCATCAAAGGATAACATATAATAATAAAGACCTAGAAATAGGCATAGGTATAACCACATGAGGACATATAATGAAAGACATAGTAAGGCACATAGTCATGCATATAAGACTCATACTCATACACCTATGTCTTATCATTATTGTAACTATTATGGACATATTGAACATTTTTGTTATCACAAGTTAAGAAGATAATATGATGTACTAAGAAGTTTCAATGGTAAGAAGGCTACTAAAACCCAAAGACCCAAGTTAATATAAGTATTGAAAATTTGATAAATCTTGTTTTGTAGGTAAATGAACATCAAAGATATCTCTAAAAAATAATAGGATAATCACTAAGAATTATTGTTAAACTAAGTGAAGTAAGAAATAAAATTCAAATTAGTGACATACAAAAAGGGAGGTATACCCTTACCTTGATTATGTTATGCTCTTGGTGTGTGAAAAGAAATTGGCTGATTTTTTATACTTTGAATGATCATATTTGATTATTTAAATTGTTTGAGTAACTTTGAGTCATGGAGTCGACTTTAATTTGAGAACAATGTTATGAACATTATTCTTACATGACTAGACTTTGTGTGATTATAAAAAAATTGGAACTTATGTTAAATTGTGTAGAGAGAACTTTTAAATGCCTTGTATAAGAGAGTATGTAGAAGTATTATGGCACATTGGGATGTAAGATGTTTGTGGTGACTTTTGAATTTGAATTGTATTTGTTTTGTTTAAATTTCCCTCATGTTCATTGCCTCTTTTAAATGCTTATAAACTTATTTTATAGCAAGTGGGAGAAGTTATTGCTTTTTTTATTAGGAGCTTTGGTATTGATGTTTTTAATGGCTTTGAAGAATTCATAAAATTATTAACTTAATAAGGACGTTTGATAATTTTTATGAACCTTAAATCTTGATGATTTTTATATTTCTAATGAGTTTATCTTATGTTATTTTTGGCCTCTTGATAAGGTTTCAGAAGTTTGATAATACAGTTGGATGTTTGATACTAGATATTATTTGTATCTTTAATTGTGTATATGATATTAGATGCATTTTTTAATAATGACTTCTCCTTATTAAAATCCCTTAGTTATGTTAGTATCTTGATAAGTGATATTTCCATTTGAATGATTCATATGTGATGGTTATAGATTTGAACATGGCCTTAAAATTTTGAATGATTTATATAAGTTTGCATATTTTTCTAAGGTTGAGAGAAAATGTGTCTTAAATTGTTTTTAAAGGAAATTTAATATGCTTGATGATTTGTATTGTTTTCAATATATAAAAATGAGAATTTATAAAACCATTGAAATAAGAAAGAGATTTGAAATTTTTTATGGATATATTGTGGAAAATATTGATAATGTATTAGCTCGTATTAATGTTTTGTCATGCATAAATTTAAAGGAGCCTAAATTTTTAAGTTTTAAGATTGAATTTGATTATTTTCTTTTGAAGGGAGAGTTTAATAATACTTAAAAGTTTTGAGTCTTATTGATTTTGATAAATCTTATCTTGTATTATGTTGCTTTTCAAAAGGAGGGAGAATATGAATGTCATATTTTATTCTATTTAGGGGGAGTTAGAGTTTTAGTAGACATAATGCATGAATTTAGGAGGAATGGTGATGTTTAATCAAATTTCAAATTTTAAAATTTTAAAACTTAAGTTTATGTAAAATTGTTGAAATCGTTGCTAAAATATGATGAATTTAGGAAGAGTCAATAAAATTTAAAATTTTGAAGTTTATTGAATATTTGTACTAAATTTTGAATTTTTAACTAATTATATATATATATGTGTGATATTGGAATAAATTTGATATTTTCCTTGGTTTTGTATTTTTAAAATTAATTTTTAGATAAAATGAGTATTTGGATGACAAACTCTTTAAGTTTTGATGAGTTTGGATATGTCATTAAAGTAATGAGATTACGTTTTGATGACATTGTGTTTTGAATTTGAATGTTGTTGCTTTCTTATTGATGTTACAAAAAGGGGAAGAATGTTTGAGAAAGATTATAAGTCGCATTAAGAAAGTTAAATGGTATTAGAGCCATAAAATTTATTAAGTATATGTTTAGAATTTTTTGATGATTCTAAAAAGTAGGAAAACTTGGGTGATGTTAGATTAAGGGGGAGAAATTTATTTTTGGCTTGTAATTGTTTTGTGTGTTATGCTTTTGGTTTATAAGTGTTTTGTGTGTTATGCTTCTCTAATATCACATTATTTTTCCCTCATCAAAAAGGGAGAAACTGTTAAACTAAGATGATTTCACTCATGTTTTGATGATGACAAAAGATTATTACCAATATATTTTTGTATTTAATATATTGAAAAGATAAGCTTGAGGAAACGTTATTGAGAAGCATAATTTGGAGCCCAAATTGAAGAATTGGAGAAAGAAAATCAAGTTTATGACAATAAGAGTATTGGAGCAAAAGTATTCAAACTAGTGCTTACATGAAGATCAAGTTGATAGATGAAAGATCAAGCTTTAAGATAGTTAAATTGATAGTTTTTTTTAATATTCTTATTGTAAGTCTTATCTTAGTCTTTCTATAATGCTAATAAGCTCACATCATGTGTTGTTCATTCATGGTTAATGATTTTGCATATAAGATGCATAATCAAGAGAAATTACTTATGAATAGTTTTTAAATGATCCTCTTGATACATTAAAAGCTTTTGGAAACTAGGTTGATATGTAGTGTGTGTCTTTTGGAAACCAGGTTGATATATGTGCTAAGGTATGTGTCAAAAGTAATGGTTGAGGCTAAACTATTTGAATGTGATAGAATTATCTAAATAGATTAAAGGTTGTATGAAATGAAGTGTTTGAAAAGGATATGATGAGTTTTGAAATTAAATTATGTGAATATGTGTGATTGTTCTAAGATTGTGTAAAAAGAAGAAGTTAAATTGTGTGAATATGTTAAGGCTTATGTCAAAAAGAAGTTACGTTATCTGAATTTTATAAAGTTTGTGAATATATTAATGTTTAAGTAATAAAGTGTTTGAAAACGTCTAGGATGAGTTAAGGGTTAAAAAGAAAGTATTTTGAAATGTTAAGAATTATTTTGGGGTAATTTAGACGTGTCTGAATATGTTAAATGCTTGAAAAAACTAGTTTAGATAGGGACTAGTCAACCATTGGTGACCAACCAAATGGATTAACTTGTCAATCAATGTACTAATCTTTCATAAACTACTCAACTAGTAGCATGTATCAATCAACCAGTGAGAGACTGGTCAATAGATGATTACATGTAACAAGTACAAAACATCTAGTTTTTAATAGTAAAATGAAAATAAATTAAATTAAACAATATCCAATGGTAACAAATGGCTAGTTGATCAAATTTTTATTATAAATAGGTGAATTGGGTGTGTGTAATGTATCAATTAAGTGTAAAGTGAATGTGAAGTGAATTGTGTAGTATTTGAGTGATTGTTGAGTTAGTTTGTGCTATTTGTGTGAAGGTTTTTATGTATTCATCATTGTTTAGATGTGAGCCCCTCATATACACTTTAGGTTACTCAAGAGACATTCTTTATAAAATGTATTATGTAAGATAGTATGATCGAGAGCTTGGAATTGTAAAGATTGAACTATATATCCTATTAAAAAAGAATGATTATAAGGATTATTTTAGAGCTCATTAAACAAGGAAGTGCTTGTAAAGTTCTTGTTAATAGTGGAATTCCTAATAAAGAGTGGGAGAGTAAATGTAGGTTTGGAGTAAGACATTGATAGGGCCTAATTTATACATGTTTTTTATTTGATTTTGATCCCTTAGAGTTTAAGATTGAGACCATTTCATATGATATTTGAGCTTAAATATTTTAATTATTAAAATTCCCAAAGGCACTCAAGAGGGGATGAATTGAGTGATTAAAACTTTTTAAACTAATTAAACTAGCCTCCTAAACCAATTCAAACTAAATGCAATTACTAAACCAATATTCAACCTAATATGATAAGGAAATGCAAATACTAACTTGATAACAATTAAATCAATAATCAAATCATATAACAAGTAATAATAAGCAGATAGAGGAAAAGTAAGACACAAAATTATAGAGGTTCGACTACCCTAAAGATAGATTACGTCCTCTATTCAACTCACTTATTGAAAATTCCACTAACAACACAAAAAACAATTACAATCTTCTCCTTGGGTAAAGAGTAACCCTTACAACACACAATCTTCTTATTGAAGGTGAAGAATATTCTTATGATAAATCTTTTTATGGTAAAGAGGAGCCTTTACAGCACACAATTAACCAAATAATCCAATAACCCTCTTACAAGTAACCAAATACACCTAAAGAGGTGTTTCACTTAAAACTCAATAAAACTAAGGGCTCTTACTTTCAATAAATGATATGATGAAACTATGATGCACTTAAAAGTTTAAACAATCTTAATATGACATAATTAATGCGCTAAAATGTGTAAATATGATGAATGATAATCTAAAAAATGAATATATCAAATCTGGACAAATTTGAGAAATAAACTTGTAAATGCTTCCAAAACATCAAAATAAGCCTTTACATATTCACTTCTATAATCAAAGAAACCCTTGAGGACTTAAAAAATAGAATATAGCAATTTGAAAGCAATAAATTTAGATTTAATCACTCTAATATGTCAATAAATGATAAAACATGAAAAATTGGACAATTTTGAGCAAACTGTGAATTTGGAGATTAAATAAAAATATAAGTGCTAAAAAAATAAACCAAAAACTCCAGTAGAGAAGAGTTTGAACTAAAAACAACAAGAATTGAAAGTGCATAAATAATTTTAATATATGTTTAGATATAAGCTTTAATCTAGCGAAATAAGCACGCTAAAATATAAAACTAGGTTCAAAAAAACTCTTAAACACTTAGGCAAATGGAAAATACCATTTTCGCACACTCAAAAATAGAATAAAATAGTAAGAGAAGAGTTTGAACTAAGAAAAGTAAAAATAGCAAAAAACTGGGCAGCTTTGAGGAGTTTCTAATTTTTGATCTTGTAAACTTGTTTCATAATCATTTAAGAGTGATGAAAGTGTTTTTAGAAGATGTAAATAGGGTTTGAAAGAGTTTAGAGTCATTGGGAGATAAAACTAGCTTTTTAGAAGATAAAAAGACATAAAAACTCATAAGCCTTAAACTAGCCATTAGAGACTATTTCAAGTAATCTGTAAACTTGAGCTCAAACTAACATTATAAGAACTTAAACATTGAAACAAAAACTCTACCACACTCTTAAGACCTTAAGCAAAATGAAAATATAAAATTTATAGAAATGAAAATGGATTTAGGTGCTGCGAATTGAATAATACAAAGGATAATGAAAAATAGAGAAAACTTTGAGTAATTTGATCTATTGAGGCTTCAATTAACATTTTAAGTGCTGAAAATTAAAGTACAAATTCTAGTATACTCTTGAGACCTTAAGCAAAATGCGTATGATGATTTTGAAGAAATAAAAACAGATTTGAGTACTGAAAAATCAGATTGAATGATGATAATTTAAATATGAACATATTTAAAGTATGTCAACAAATGAACTTAAATAAAATGAATTTCAACTCTAAAATTGCAAACAAATGACCAAAACAATTCTTAACTATCCAGACATTTTCCTAACATTAATTTGGGCTTCATACAAGTTTTAAAACTTATGTGAGTCTATATAAGTGGTCAAACTTATTTAATGATTTCATGAAAATTTATGCCACTTTTTAAAAGCTTTATGCTATGCATGATAAATTTGGACCCTTAAATCAATTAAATATTAAGTCAAACTTATAAACATATTTGAAACAAACTAACTAAGGTCTTGAATCTATCATATCCCTTGTTCTTCCATTAACTTCAATTTTGGCCCTCAAGCTCAAGTTTTCTACATTGAATTCATCATAAAATACACCTATCTTTAAAATTCATAATATAAACTTAAATCATTAGTAAGTAAACATGTTTTGTTATCATCAAAAGTAATATTGGAACCTCTTTTGATTTAAAAATTATTAAATTTGGTATTACTATTATGAGATTGTACTAAAAATTATTTTTTTAGGGGTGGCTTAGATAATACATATGATTGGAGAGAAAGTTGAAAGATTTATTGCAATGAAGAGGGAAAAAAAGAAGGCTAAAACAATGTGTTTCATGACTTAGGTCATGACCATGATCTAAGTTATGACTTTGATGGGAGAAACATTAAGCCGCCACTTTTAAATAAGTTCCATAATCTGAGTCACGGTTGTGATTCTGACTATGAAATTTTACGATTTCATGTATTTAAATTCATTTTTAAGATTTATCATCATTTTTTTATGTTGGGAAGTTCCCAACCACCCACCAAAGGATGAAAACTCACTCTAAAAACATTTTGACATAAGAATGAATCTATTCAAGATTCAAGTAGATTCAAGTAGATAAAATGAGTTCCAACAAGATTAAAGTGAAGATTTAAGAAAGGGATTTCATAAGAATGAGTTTTTGAATTTCTTTTTTTTCTTTTTCATCATTTTATTTATTTTTATTGCTATAAACTAGATTTTTCTTCAAGATCTAAATGGGATACACCCTAGATAATTTTTTTTTAATTTTTATCTTTTAATTTAATGGAAAATCCAAATTTATCTTAGGTTTATTCATGGATATTATTGTATTTGGATTAAAAGTTTTGCTAGTAAAATCAATTTATTATTTTATTTCATATATTTAGATTGAGAAACCACTTGTATAAATAGATCAATTCATGAATAAAAAGACTTGTATGGGGTACTAGAGATAGGCTTACATAAATTTACCATGTTAGATTCAAACCTAACTAAAATAATAAAATCTATAAATCAAAGTAATGTATCTAATTGGAGTTTTAATTGAAAAGAGATTCTAATTAATTAACCAAGAGGATAGAAATTACATTGCTCGAAAGAGATTATAATTTGTTTAAGGGATTTTATGGTCTAAGTAAATTAGGTTCAATATTGAATCAAGATAACGCATTGAACAAGTAAATTTCTAGGGGATTCTTTATCTAGGTCTAGATCCTATTAATTTATATTTCTTTGTGTAAATTGCTTTGGTTTACTCTCTTTATTTAATTAGTTAATTTTATTTTAAGTATTTATTTAATCAAAACAGTCATTCATTATATTAGATTAGATAATAGAAAGACGACACTTGTAGTTCTAATCCTCATAAGAACAATACTCAACTCACTAATATACTATAATAACAATAGGTGTACTTGTCTAAAATCGTGAAGTAGGTTAGTTTAGAATTTAAAACTCGAATGCACAACATCAGACATTAAACCACTATATTGATTTACATCTCTCTTTCCTTTATCTTTTTTATTCTCCTAATTTACGTTATTTCCATCATATTCTTATTTTTCATTACATTGTTTTAGCTTCTGCATTTTAATTTATATTATTTATTAAATTATTTATAATTTTAAATATATTTTTCAAGTATATTTTTAATTCAAATTATTTATTTACACTGACTAATAAAATTGTTTAGCTTTTACATTTAGACTAAAAGGTAAGCAAGGACATGGACAATTATTTCACTTAAACATGAATGATCCAACCTCT
Organism: Pinacopodium congolense; assembly: GCA_028565735.1. NCBI lineage: Eukaryota > Viridiplantae > Streptophyta > Magnoliopsida > Malpighiales > Erythroxylaceae > Pinacopodium > Pinacopodium congolense. The sequence continues at coordinate 11,051 of JAOXYD010118331.1, read as the reverse complement.
TACAATCCTAAGGATAATTAGTATTCTCTTCCATTTTTCTATTCTATTTATTTTCCAAAAAATGTTTTGATTGCTAATAAAAAGTGATGCCTTTGGCATCATCACCTTAGTCATCCTTATATAAGTAAATTCAAAAAATGTTTCAATCCAATGTTATTCATTATAATTTAAATGTTAACTTTGTTTTTCTAACATTAGCTTGTGAAAGTTGTTATGTTGATAAGTGTTGGGCCTAAATGACACTTAAGAAGGGGGTGAATTAGGTTTCAAGAATATTTTAAGTAAAAAAGTAAGAATAAAATCAACAATAATTTGTAGAAGCTAAATAAACAATTATGAAACAAATAAGATAAAAAGCACTTGTAATTATTGAAAGTAAAATAATAAACACAAACATAAAATTAAAAACAACTTAAAAATCCTTTTAGGCTTAAGGATAACCCATATTACTTTTTCAAGGCTCAAGAATAACCCGTCTTCCTTTTTCTAAGGCTCAAGAATAATCTCTCTTCGTTTTTCTAAGACTCAAGAATAACCTCTCAAATCATTTTTATAGGCTCAAGAATAACCTTAAAAATTCTTTTATGACTCAAGAATAACCTCAAGAATCAAACACACTAATAAGCTCATAACAAAAACTAAACTCAAATATTAACTTGTATCACTTCTCTTTCATTTGTCTGTCTATATCACTACTCGTCTTTTTCATTAGACTTGCTTAATCTATATTTATACTGTAAATAGCATCGATTTATCTGTCGGCGTAATCAATTTCTTTTGGATCGTTGGACAACTCTTGTTACTGTTAGGCAAATCTTCTATCCATTAAGCAATATGACCGTTACGAATAATCTTCTCCTAAATATTCTTTGTTCGGTCGATCGATAGACGTATTCGGTCAACCGGTCTTCATAATTTTACTTCATTCAGTCGATCGGTAGCTTTAGTTGGTTGATCGATACTAGCCGATCATCATATTCGATCAGCCGATCTCTTCAACACGTTCATTTAGTCGACCGATCTCTATGATTCGGTCGACTGATGTTCCTTTAGTAGGCCGATGCTCCCTTTAGCACTGTTATTAGATCGATCAATCCTTATTCAATCAATCGATCCTCCCTTTGTTTGGAAATCTCAAATAATTCAATTAACATATCCTTATACACACTTAAACAAAAATATCAATAGCAAAGATGTTTTGTTATCATCAAAATAAGGTGGAACCTCCTTTGGTTCAACAATAAGTATAAAGCTAGATTAATGGCTTAAGAATATACACAAAAGTATGGTATTGATTATGTATAGACATTTTCTGTAGTTATGAAGATGACCACTGTTAGAACTTTATTAGCTATTGAATTCGTTAAACGATAGACAAATGTTTAAAATGCATTATCACATAATGACTTAAAAGAAATTGTGTATATGAAACCTCTACTAGGATACTAGCTTCCTAATCTAAATTTAGTGTATAAACTTCACAAGTCTCTTTATAGACTCAAATAAGCTCCTCATACATGATTTAAAAAATTCTTATATACAATTAAACTAGTTGGTTTTTACCAAAGCTTTAATGATCACTCATTATTTATTTCTCATTAGTATAATTGCTTTAATAGTATATTGATGATATAATTATAACAAGTCACGATCAGTAATGTATTTATAAGTTAAAACAATTTCTCCAATCCTATTTTCATATGAAAGATCCTAGGAAATTAACTTATTTTTTAGTTTGAAAGTTTTTCAATCAAATGACAAGATATATCTCAATTAGTGTAAGTATGCTATAGATTTGATCAATTTGGCTAACTTTAATGATAACAAATATAGTGCTACATTAATAGAGCTCAATCTGAAATTAACTGAAGATGTTGGACCATCATTGCCTACTCTATATAGTTGCCTTGTGGGTAGTTTCATAAACTTCATAATCACTCGACTCAATATTTCATATGTTGTCCAAGTGTGTGTTAAATTTGCTTATGCACCTCATAAGCTACATCTCTCAACCTTTCATTGAATCATTAGGTACCTAAAAGAAATCATGGGACAATGTCTCTTTTTCTCTTCCACTTCTTCCCTATAACTAGTGGCATTTTTTTATGCTAATTATATTAGGTTTCTTGATACTTGACATTCTACAACTGGCTATTTTTTCTGCTTGGGTTCAACACTTATTGCATGGAAGTGCAAAAAGTAAGAGTGCATTGCTAAATCTTCAATTGAAGTATAATATTGCTCACATCCTTAATTTGTTCAAAAATTATTTAACTTCATCGACTTCTTTTAGATTTTGGTGTTTCATCTAATCAACTTATCTTTCTTTTTGCTAACATCATCAATGATATTGTATAGTCACTAATCCTACTCACCATGAACATGCAAAACAAATTAAGGTTGATAGCTATTACATTCATGAACTTGTGATAAGGATGAAATTTGTTATGATTTTGTATGTGAATTCACTTGAATTCATCGCTATTTTTGATTTAAAAATGCCTAATTTGTATTATTATATACTAAATAACAGGTTTAATCTTTTAACACAAGCTCCGAATCAAAGCATAAAGTTTTGGAAAGATTTGGAGAAAACTTTTGAGGGAGATCTATGGCCTAGAACATCAATGGCGATTTAGAGGAGATCAACGATGGTCTATGCAGACCATCGTTGAAGTTCGAAGATTATGACATTAACAGCAGTTTAAATCAGACTGTCGTTAAAGTCACTAAACTGTTGTTAAGCTCACTGACAGTGAAAAATAAAAAGTGTAAATCAGTATTTATAGAATCCTCAGTTATACTCTAATTGAAAATTGTATAAAAGGCAAAATAAAAGGGCAAAGACACACTTTTAAGCAGACACCTTCCATTTCCTCAAGCTTTCACCTTGTTCTTATAATTTCCTTCATTTCTTAGAGCTTTAGTTAGGTTTTGATTTTTTTTTTATTCTGTTTAGTTAGTTCTTTTAGGTAATGTTTCTCTTCATTTACAGTTGTTAGATGTTTTCACTAATATATTTTCCTATTTTCATATTCTGTTATGATTTGATTAGATGATTGATAGATTTTGAGCTTAAACTTCATGAATAATGTTCGAATTCTTGATTTTAATTCAATTGATGACTTCCTTTTGCAATTCCAGCCCTTATTTTAGTTATTTAAGTCTAAATTTCTATGATTTTAGTTATGTCTTTGTTGATTAATGGTTGTATGGTGCATTAATTCATTGTTTTCCTTTAACTTGTGATGCTTTTGATTAGGTTTTGCCTTTTAATGGAATTAGGTTCTAAATTATTTATTTTCAATTTTTACCCTATTTTTAAATGTTGGATGTTCTTTTTTTAACATATATAGTTTTTAGGTTTTGTGTTTCGGCTTGAATTAAGTTGATTGTTAGTATAAAATCTTAGGTTTCCATTAGATTTAGTGTTAAATCCTAATTTTTCATTATTTGCTTTATATTTTTTAGCATTTTTGCATTAGATTTATTTTCTATTTTTGTTATAATTAACATGTGTGGCTAAGTATTTGAGAATTTGAATGTATTTAACGAATCATAGGCAATTATTAGTGAGAATATGATTGGCTTTTCTTGAATTGATGCTTCTAAGCTTAAGTTAGATTAGAATTTAGGTTCATTGTCAAAAATTATGGATTACTCCTAGATTTGATCACCATTTTTTATATTTCTTTATTTAAATGCTAGGAACTTAATAATCATTAGCAATTTCCATAAGTAGCGATAGATTAATAGGTTTTGTAAACAAACTTAACCAATTGGTCTAAGGTTTCAATCTTTTATATTACACCTTTCGAGCTTATGTATTGATGGCCTAAGTTAGTCATTCCTTATTACCTAATGCTTCTTCACTATTAAATTTAAAGATCTTATTCTAAGTTATAGCAGGGTTAAGGGTATTTTTAGAGATTATTAGATTTACTTATATTAGAGGAACTTAGGATTCAAAAGCCTATTTGGATCCATAGATTAACATCTTGGTTAGAACACCTTTTGTTTAGATTCGAGGATCGATGATTGTCCTGAAATCGTAATAATACCTTCAACTCATTTCTTTGATATTGTTATTAGTTTTATAATATTTTGCATTGTGTTTATCTTTTTGGTCATATTCTTTACATCGTAGCTCACTTAGTTCTCATTATATCAGGGGTTTTTATTTTTATTTTTCTATACAACATTTGAAATAACAGTTGCATCCTAACTTCTTATGGTTAGACCCTAGCTTGCCATACTACATAGTGAGGTCCAATTAGTTTTATTATTTGGTAGTTAGCGATGAGCTACCAACTTGTGTAAGACCTAAGTTTTTAACTTCATCATATGCCTTTTCAAGATTAAATTGCATATTTGCTTGCAAAATGCATGACATTCACTCAACACAAGTATCTAGTAAACAAATTGATGCTTGTTGACACCTAGCATCAATTTAAAAGGAGATGACAATTATAATAAAATTGCAATACATCATTTTAGACTATAATTCTACATTGATTTTGTATACATTATAGTTTATCAATAATCCTTATAATCATGTAATTTTCAAATTTTATTTTATTGAAATATTTTGCAAATTAATGCAAAATATTTGATCAATCAACTGTAATTATTTTGTTAATTCTTTCCATATACTGGTAACTCTATAAATAGAGCATTCTTGTACACCTTGGTACTTTTTTAGAATAAATTTTTCAATAAAAATACTTTTCTATTAGCTTGCACCTGAACTTTCCTATTTCTACCAATAAATTAGTCATACTTTTGTTGAGATATGAATGTCCATCGTGTAAAATATGCTACCTCAATACCTAAAAAATACTTTAATTTCCCAACTCCTTTATGTCAAACTCTTTTATTAGTCTTTGAATAACAATTCATGCTTCTCTTTCTCATCATTTTTAGTTACAAACTAGAAGAGTAGCCACTTCCTCTTTAGCTGAATGTTTAATAAAAAGAATGTGATCACGTTGGCATTGTTTATACTTAAATTCCTTATAACTTTTGCAGATTTCCTAACCATGCTTTAAAATATTGTTTTAACCCATAAAGGGCCTTTTTTATCTTACAAACCTTGCAACATGTACTCCCCTCAAATCTTGATAGAATGTTCATGTTGATTTCTTCATCTAAGTCCTTAGGGAGAAATGATAGTATAATTCTCATAGTATTCATTTTATGACTAGAGCAAAAGTTTCCTAATAATTAACTCAAAAGTCTTATATCTTTTTGCCACCAATTGTGTTTTATATTCTTCAAGTGTTCCATTAGCTTGTATTTTAGTGTGAAAATCTACTTGCAACCAAAAATAGTCCATTTCAGGCCATTAACAATCTCCTATATTTTATTATTTTCTAATGCATTCATCTCATCTCCTATAACATCCCACCATTCCCTTTTTGACAATGCCTCAAAATAGTATTAAGAATAGTAATCGTGTTTAAATTTATAATAAACCTTTTATGAGTTGGTGATAGATGCTTTAGAGAGACATAGTGAGATAATAGATAGAGTGATCAATTAGTGTATTATTGTTACAATTTCTAAAAACAATAAGAAGATCTAGGTTATTTATTAATTAAGTAGATCTTTCAATAAATTGTATGTACAAAGGTAGGTGGGATCTTAGTGCGATTTCATTCCCAGAGTCTGATTTGCATTCTTAGACTTGTGTCAAATGTGGATAGGCCTTTCTTTTTTAATGATCCTAAGAAAAATTATAAGTAATCCAAGTTGGGATAGGAGATGACTTAAGTTCATGGGTAGAATTGGACAACTTATGTATGATTGACTAAGGGGGTTTAGGCTTAACAACCTAGTTGGAACATAAGGATTGTCAGTTGTTTTAAGTAGTTCAACAGCACTGGTTGGAACATAAGGAAGGTTAAGGATTTTAAATTTTCAGGATGAGGAATTGTAACACTTATATCCCTTTTAAGTGAATGAGTAACTTGAAAAGATACATTTTACAGTTCAGGGATCTAGTTTGTCTTTGAGCTGGTTATGGACATGAATAAACGTAATGCATCCAAATATCTTAAACGAGAGGCCATTAAAGGTTCAAAGTAAAGGGAAAATTAAGAGTTTTTACAAGACTTTGATTATCTTGTACACTTGATGGAAATCTATATACCATGTATGTGGCCATAAGACTGCCTCTCCTAATAGAACTTAAGCACTTTCTCTTAAAACAGTAAAGTGTGGGTAGTGTCGAGTAAATGTCTTTTTTTGCTTTCTCATTTTGCTGAGGTGTGTTGTTACATGATGCATTATAAATAATACCTTAATACTGAAAATAAGATGAAAAAGTCTAGTTGAAGTAGTCTTTAACATTATCTGTCTTAATATTTTTTTATATAAACCCCAAATTAGTTTTGAATCATTAAGTGGAAATTAAATATAACATGTTTAACATTATATTTTTGTCTAAGAAGAAAGAGCCATATAATCAAAGTATTATAATCAATTAAAGATACTAATCAATGACCCTAAAAATATTAAGTATAGTAGAAGGTCCCCATATATCACTATGTATTAAATGACAAGGAAGAGAATTTATTTTATTACTAATAGAAAAAGATACATGAGAGTGTTTTCCAACATACAAACATCATAATGGAATTCAAAATTTCTAGTTCTTAGAACAAATGGGAAAACATGATTTTTAGAACCATAAAAGATGGGTGACCTAGATGTAGGTTATATGTCCAAATAGCATCTTTATTTGAGGAACTAAGAGAAAGATAAGAACAAATTATCTCCACCTATCTGAGATGATTCAAAGTAGTAAAGAGCATTTATTTCCTTAGCAAGTGCAATCCTCCTTTCTGACCTAATATTTAAAAAAACAATAAGAAGGAAAAAAGATAGTATAGCCAAATACCTTAGGCGGGACGCATTATAGATTTTAAAGTGAAGGAAAAAAACCTGTTAAGAACCTCTATGGGACTTTTGTTGTCTAACATACTTTTAAAAAGTCTATTTATCAAGTATGTGGCAATAAGAATTGACTATTTTTAATAAGACTTGGGTATATTCCCTTAAAAGAGTAAAGCTTGGGTAATGTCAAGTAAATGCTTATGTTTTTCTTTCACTGCCCTTTTTTGGTCAGGTGTATTGACAAAGTTCTATATAACACCCCAAAATTGAATATGAGATGAAAAAGTCTAACCAAGTAGTCTCTACTATTGTTTGATCTAAGCCTTTTTATTCAAACCCTCAAATTGGTTTTTAATCATTGAATGGAAATTTATATAACTTGTTTAACATCAGATTTTATTTAAGAAGAAAAAGCCATGTAACTCCAGTATATTTATTAATTAAGGATATAAACCAACGAATCTCAAAAATATTAAGTACAACAAAAGGACTCTATATGTTACTAAAGATTAAATGAAAATGATGGAAATTTCTTTTATTGCTAATAGGAAGAAAAAAATGCATGAGTTTGTTTTTCCAATTAATAAATATCACAACAAAATTCAGACATTTCTAATCCTTTGAACAAATGGAGAAACGTGAACTCTAAAAGATGGGTGACTTAAGCATAATAGATAGATCCAAATAGCATTTTATTTAAGGAATTAAGAAAAGTTACGAACAAATTTTTCAGACCTTTTTAGCAAATCCAATCATCCTCCTCTAACCTTGATCCTAAAAAAACACAATAAGATATGAATAACACAGCATAACATTTAAGATCACAGGTAAGTTTTTAAATAAAAGCAATGTTAGTTGAAAGTTTTGGAACATGAAAAACATTTTTAAAGATGATGGTAGATGTGATACGTACATCCCCAATCCTTACATTGGTGGCTAAAGAGTCATTGATAACTATAATTTCTTCTTCTTCTTTTTTTTGTCATTTGAACATAGGGTATAAGAGTATAAGAGTTGAGATATAGGAGTCAAATAGTCTATTGCATCAGAAAACATTATCCAAAAAATGGTATAACATTTATCTGAACATTGATGTAAAGAGGAACTGAAAGTTTACTTGAAAGAGCCAAAGTAAAGCTTTAAAAGACTTCTCATGAGAGTCCAATAAATCTCTTCGGTTTTAAATTTCTTCACTATTAAATGTCGGTGTTGTAGACTTTCCTTCAATTTTGTGTTACTCTACCAAGTCTATTTGAGAGCTTTATTGCCTCAATTGTTTCCTCAATCTCGGCTTGGTGGTTTACTGTATAGCTTTTAACACTTCTTATTTGTGTACCTTGATTTGTTGCAATAGATGGACTATAAATTATCTTTGTTCTCCTTCTAGTAGTTTTTTCTACCCCATTTTTTAGGCATATCACACTTGCATTTCTCTTAACATCATGCACTTGCTACTAGTGCTAACCCATCAATGGGTCATGGTTCAAACATAACAATCCTTAGACTTTCTTTTGCTCAAAGCCAGAATTTAGGGATAAAAATTAAGGGGGTGTAGCATTAATGAAAGCTATTCAAATAAGATGAAGAGGAAAGCCATAAAAAAGACCTAAAGCTCTCATATCACGAGCAATTTTGTATTAACGTATCTCATTTTATAAGAGGAAAGTTCAAATATATATTTGGTACAAATCTGATTTTAAATAAAGAATCTAATAATATATTATAATTATATAATCTCAACAATTATAGAGAGAATATCTCACTAATTTGAACTATTTTGAAAAGAATATTTTAAGAATCTACAAGTTACTCAATCCTAAATCTAAAACCCTACTATTTTTCTTTAGAAAAGAAACGATACTTGATGGGGAATCGAACAACATCGTTTAGTTAAGCAATTATATCTCTCGCTTTTCATATGAGTAAAACGACACTTGACCTAGAAGTTAAAACAGCTCCGTTCTCTTTAGTCATTTAACTTCTGTTTTTTAAACCATATGCCAGATGTAGAACGATGCCTTAGTTCGGGAGTAAAACAACGTTAATTTCTTTAGTCGTTTAGGAAATGTTTAGTTAAATTGTAGGTTGTAATTTTTTGTTGTAGTTATTGTATTTTATATTGATTATTGTGTTTTCTTTTTCGATTTTTATGTTATATTAATATATTTTCTTTATCGAATTTTGTGTTTAGAAAAATAAGAAACTAAAACCAAAAACTAAAACTAAACTAAACAAGGCCTAACTTCTGATTTCTTCAATAGACTTCTAATTTTTTCATTAGTTACTTATTGTACTAACTTAATATAATTTTTAGAAATATTTTTTAATGAAATATTACAAGTAAAATAAAATAAATGATAAGTTAAATTAAATTAAATTAAGGTCATATAATAAAAATAGTAAATAATTCTATCGATAAAATAATAGTCACATATTATATAATTTTATTATAATAATAAAAATGAAACAAAATATTAAAAGAAAATAAAATGGTACAAAAGGCTGAGGTCAACTCTTTTATACATACATAAATATATATGAGTTATTTTCACAAGAAAATGGACAAATGAAAACTTTTGTTTTTTTTTTGCAAATATGAATTAATTTTTGAGTGTTTTTTTTAATTTCTAATATGTATTAATATGTTATTTTTTTTATTTTTTTATTATTTATATTAATTTCTGTATTTAAAAACTAAAAACTAAAAACTAAAAACTGGATAAAGAGCCAAAATCGGGAAGTAAAAGAAAAGGGGTTCATATTGGGTGTAACAGAAGTAGAAAGTAATAACTTGTTAAGTTGATTCCTGAAAACAACGCGTCGAGGGAAGGGAAGCAAAATAAGCAACACAGAAACGCAAGTATCTTTCATATAGCTGAAGCCTACCTCTGTTTGAAGGGAATGATACACTTCCCTTTTCATGTATTCTTCACAAAAAGAATATACCAAAACAAGCTTGCCAGCCAATGGCTAGCACAAAATCTCAGATAGTGCAGCAAATGAGGGAGCAAAGAACGTAACATACAGAAATGAACTCCCAATACAAGACAATTGAGGAAAGCTTAACATCGAAGAAGAGGCTCTATCCTATCCTACTTATAATCACCTGTAAACAGTAGTAAAGTAAGCAATATCTATTGTGTTATATGTAGCGGAAACTTTCTCAGCCTTGCACTATAATCTAGAAAGTGTCCGGAATGTGGAACAAGTAGGCCAATTCTCCGGTAGATCTTGATACGCTGCAAGAAAACTTTCATATAATTAGATTCTGTGAAAAGATCAATTTTCAGGCCATGGAGAAATTTTAGCCCGTAATTCAAAGAATTGTCAAACACAGACATGGTATGAACATTCTCAGGATTCACATTATAATAATAGATAACTGAGCATCAAACAATTCTGTTGCTTGCAATAGAAGAAACAGCCCCAGTAACTGCAAAAGAATAGTTGCCCAATAACAGTGCTGTTTTGCCACTTGGATGCATCAAACTATCAGGAAGTGTGTGTATACCTGATCAGATTTAAGATGCATCTGACGTTTCCAGGACGTTTCCACTAAAATCACCAAATATATCTGGACATCCTTCCCAGTTTCTCTGCTCTCGTGCTTCCCAATATCCTCCCACGTACCGGAAGGTTTGATTTTCAGCCCCTTTTTGGAACCACCTGGGCTTCCATCCATGTTCTTGCAACTTTCTTGACTGCAAAGGGTACATGACACATGAAGATGAACATTAAGCTATTGTAATAAACTCTTTGAAATGAATACGTGTCAATATCTAGGTACATAAAGGCTATTGTAGGACATCATTAACTTTTCTCTTTCTAAACAGGTACACAAGAAATTGAAATAATTATCAAGCATACCATTCTTTGCCTCTTCTCCAACCGTTGTTTCTCTGAATTTGCCTTCTCATATTCTCCATTCTCTAGATGTCGTTGGTCTGGTCTAACCCTAGAATCTGTGGGGGTATCCTAAAGGTTCAACTTGGTCTTCTTGCAAGGTAAGACATATGTCGGTAGGGTGACTAATCATAGAACAAATACCACATATTTTAGCTTCCTTCTTCCTAAATACTACAAGTTGTTCGGAATGGTAAGAAGTTAAAGGAACCTATCCCAAAGGTTCAAGTTAGTCTTCTTCTAAGGTAAGA
>JAOXYD010118320.1:0-11272 GCA_028565735.1 Pinacopodium congolense | reverse complement strand
CCTAGGTTATTAGAAAAGTCAATAAACAACGTGGTTTAAATCAATGAACTAACCAAAGATTGGTTGATCATAAGGGTGCTAGTCTTAGATTAGGATAATTTAGGATTAGACTTCCTAAGCTTTAAAGCCTATTACCTAAATTTGAAGTATAACCAAACTTCAGGATATGATCCATAGAGATAAGTCAATGTCTTAACCATAGCGTTGCCTTGATTTAGAGAAAACCCTAGATTAAGCATCACTGATCCATCAAGTAAATTGTCTACCACCAAGGCTTAACTGAATAATTTAGGGAAAGCAATTTTTGACTCTTTTACAATATATTGTAACTTTTCTAGGCTTTTAGATTAGTTTTTAGTTATTTGTTTTCTTAAATCATAAAGTTAAGTGTTCTCTAGATAATTGTAATCCGATTGACCTAGTACTTACGTCCTATAAACTTCCTCGTGGGATTGATACTCGGAATCTTAAATATTCCACTTTATTACTTGATTCGACCAGTACGCTTTCCGAAAGTTAGTCTCAAATTAATTGTTAAATTGTGTATTGAAAGATAGATTAATTTGAGCTAATTTTGTATGTGGCCAACTGCAATCAATCATATACACTTAGTAATATCACACATAGTTCTCCCCCATTTTTGACATCATAAAAAAGAATTAAAATCATATATAAAACCATAAATCAAAAGTGGTAAAACATTCATGAACATATAACAATCAAAGAGATGCATCATCAATCATGCCTAATTCTCTCCTTATCAATCAAAATCCATCCTTATTCCTTGGTTTAGTAAAGATGTCAACTAATTGGTGGTCAGTATATACAAACTCCAATTCAATATCACCATTATGCACATGATCTCTTATAAAATGATGTCTTATTTCAATATATTTAGTTCTTGAATGTTGAATTGGATTCTTAGTAAGGCAAATGGTACTAGTGTTATCACACCTAATAGGAATCTTTGTAATCTCCATGTTATAATCTCTAAGTTATTGCCTAATCCAAAGTATTTGTGTACAACAACTACCAACCACTACATATTCCGCTTCGGCAATGAATAAAGCCATTTAATTATTCTTCATTCTAAACTATGAAACCAATGTATGACTTAGAAATTGACAGGTTTCAAATGTACTCTTTCTATCTAGTAAGTTACCAGTATAATCCGTATCTTAATAACCGACTAACTCAATGAATGAATTTCTAGGATACCACCACAAACCTAAAGATGATGAACTGACCAAATAGATCAAAATTCTCTTAATAGCCAATAAATGAAACTCTCTAGGACTAGATTGAAATCTAGTATATAAACATATACTAAACATAATATCGAGTCTAATAGCAATCAAATAGGATAAGATACTAATCATATCTCAATATTACTTGACATCTACTAGCTTACCCTCTTTATCTTTGTCCAACTTTGTAGTGACAGTCATTGGTGTACCTAATGGTTTTGTTTAACTCATTCTAAATTGCTTAAGTAGCTCTTTTATGTACTTTGATTGATTAATGAAGATCCCATTCCTCATTTTCTTGATTTGAAGTTAAAGAAAGAAATTTAACTCATCTATTATACTCGTCTCGCATTCCCTACTTATACACTTAGTAAACTCTTGATATAAATCATAATTAGTAGCACCAAATATAATGTCATATACATAAATTTGAACAATCAACAAATCATTTTTTCTTTCTTTGTAAACAAAGTAGTATCAATTTTTCCTTTGTTAAATCTATTTTGATGAAGAAAGGTACTCAATCTATCATATTAAGCTGTAGGAGCTTGTTTCAAACCATACAAAGCTTTATCAAGTTTGTAAACGTGCTCAAGTACATCATAAATTTCAAAACTAGGAAATTGTTCTATATATACCTTCTCTTAAATAAAACCAATTAAGAAAGTATTTTTAACATCCATTTAATAATGTTTAAAACCTATATAGGAAGTAAAAATAAGCAAAATTATAATAGTTTCTAATCTTGCTACAGGTGCAAAGGTCTCTTCATAATCAATCCCTTCTTCTTAATTATACCCCTTTGCTACTAATCTAGCTTTACTTCTCATAATGTTTACATCTTCATTAAACTTATTTCTAAAAACCCACTTATTACCAATAATTTAATGATTATTAGGGCTAAATAGTAAAGTCCACACCTTTTTTCTTTCAAATTGGTTTAACTTTTCATTCATGGCTAAAGTCCAAATCTCAATAATTAAGGCCCATTTATGTTTTTGGGCTCTATATTGTAAATAAATGATGTTGCATTGGTTAGATGACTTAAAAACTTTTAATGATTTTGAAACGATTTTAATTTAAAAAATAACATAATTAAGGCAAATGCACCTATTGCAAAAGTAATACAATGGCGTAAATTTAAGACTCCGAATGTCGATCCCATAGGGAAAATTACTTAATTACTAGGTTGATTATATTAAAATTATTTAGTAAAATCCAAACAATTTGATTCAAAACTTGAAAATTGCTAATCTAGTCTAACTTGGTTTAAACACTTCAAAAATGATTTTTAATTGCTTCTGAAAAATTCTAAAAATTACCAAAGATGTAAATTAGCTAAGGATTAGGTTATTGATGATTTAATTGAGCTTTAAACACATTTAAAGGCTGATTAAAGTTCCTTCACGAAATCAAAACAAAGCTATGGTTAAGACTTTGCTTTTTCTCCATTAAATCTTATTTAAAGTTTGGTTATATTTCAAATAAAGTAAATGGGCTATAATTTCAAGAAGATGAGTTCTAAAAAATTAATCTTAGATCTCTAACTTTCATAAAAAAAATTTGGGTTTGGTCATGTAAGGATTAATTTGTGTTGCTTATTAATTTTTTCTAACAATTTAAGATAATTTCTCAAACTTAACTTGTCTTAAACACTAATCTTAAGTGGCCAGTTCAAAATCAGTTCATTTAATCCTTCAATAAACAAAATGTAGACCCTTTAACATGTCTATAAGCTCTCTTAAATCATACAAACATCAATCCTTAGTAGAAAAAAAAACGATTTAGCCACACATATTGATCAAAACATACAAAACATACAACTAATGCAACATATCTTGATAGATCTATAAAAATAGGCTAAAATTATAAGTTTAGAGTCTACAAAACAGGTTTTTAAGACTTTTGGACATGTCTTGTAACTCCTAACTTGATCTGAAATGCAGCACAACCTCTGAATAGATATAAACTTGCAGAAAATTCAAAGAACATACAAGGTTATAAGCATAAGCACAAGTACTTTTAATAATCCAAAAAATTGAACAAAATAAGTGATAATCTGAGTTTAGAAACTCCCTTAGATGATTCCTAATCTCATAGATGATTTTTAACAATAAGCTGCAATGTTCAGAAACTCAGAAAACAACATAAAAAATGTAAACAAAGTGTTTGAAGTCTAGATGATCGAAGAACAAATCAAGAGAGAAGCGAGGGTGTCTCTCTCTTGTTTCGAATCTATTTTCTCCTCTCTAAATAATGTTTCTTCTGTGTTCTTGGCTTTTTACAGGATATCAGGACCCCCACTTGGTGCCAGCAGAAAAGGGAATTGATTAGAGACATGCCACAGTTGTAATGTTGGAGATTTGGAGTGGATATTGATGACTAATGCATTCAACGACACCCTACCATACTACAACAACACCCTGATAGCCTGTCGTTAATGGTCGAATTTTGGCTCCTTAAACGGTACCATGTTCTTCCATAAATGTGACCCTGACAAGGTGCCATGTATTGACTGAAATAGGGTGATTTCTTCTAGTTTTTGCTCCAATCTTCATCTTTAATCTCTATCCTACAAATTAAACATAATAACACATAAATTTAACAATTAAGCACTAAATTAGGAGTCTTAATCTAATAATTTATCCATTAAAACTCAATCAATTTGACCCATAACATTTCCCCCACACTTAAGCATTTTTTTATCCTCAAGAAAATAAATCCATCATCAATTTCTTAATAGGATATAAATATATGAAAAATTAATTCAAAATTAATATCATAATTATTGAAAATTCTTTCTTTATCATATCAAATTGGAAATGCACTTAAATCATTTCATTCTTTTTTAAACTTTAACCTAAATCTAAAAATCAATTTCACATATAAAAGGCAAATAAACTGAATTTAATGCATCATCTCTTTGACACTTCCACATCCTTGAAGTAATTTAAAGAATAAATTAATTAATCACCTAATTAATTAAATTCGTAAACAGTTTGATTGAGAAGTCACTTTAGTCTTTTTACACGAAGATAAATATTTTGTCATGAATAACCCCTAGTTACTTAACTATGTCACAGTAACTCAACCGACTATGAGTCCCACTCATAACTTCAAATCTTATATACTTATATATTTATTATGTTCTTTTTCTTTTTCTTTTTCTTTTTCTTTCTTCTTTCTTCTTTTCTATTTATATATATATATATATACACACACACACAAGATTAGAAATCAGAGGAGTATTTCTACTTACTTATTTAACTAATTAAGTAATTAATGTTAATTTTTAATAATTTTATTCTTTTTTTAGGTTAATTCTGGTTCTTTTTCTCTTTTTTTTCTTCGCATGATAAAAGTTCCTTAAAAGAAGTTATAAAATTACTCATAAAATTGCATTTTATATGTGGAATATCATTCTAATAATTAGATATCAGCCTTCCAAATTATGAAATGAGTTAAAAGCATTTAATCATTAATAGTCAAAATTAATCATATAACATTTCAAATTATCAAAAGAATTGAATTCAAACAAAAGCATAGATAATAATAAGGAGTAAAATAAAAAAAATTTCACAATTTATAGATTATGATGAAATCGATGATAAATCAAATTACTATTAGAAAAACAAAACTCAAGTGAATAAATAGATCAATATGATAGTATCCCTCCCCCACACTTAAACTAAACATTGTTCGCAATGTTTAAGATAGAAAATGCAAAGTATAATGTAAGAGAGAAGGGAAAGAAATACACCCATTTAATAGACTTGAAGATCCGTTGGTGTAATGGAATGGACGTGCAGGAACAGAAATCATCAGAAACAACACAAAAAAATAGGCAAAATATGTTCCACTCATATAAATATGAAAGTCAAATACATCAAGGAGAAAAAATATACCAAAAATAGTTAGCAGATCTGACAAAAAAACAACAGAAACTTACACTACTAAAGGGAAACCTATACTACAAAACTAAAACTAAAACAACTAAATGAATAACCAAAGGATCAAAAAAGAAGGATCATAGGCATCCCGTGAACATTGGTACTCCTTAAGGCTTTATACTCGTGCAGTCAAATCATCAATCTAATGCTAAATACTATCAAAAAGAGCATTGACGGCGGCCCAAACAAATAGCTCAGAAAATAAGGCAGAAGGAAACTCAGAAAGCTCAGAAGTGAGGCGACCCTCCATGTTAATCATATACTGAATCATAGCAACTTGAGGATCATCAAAAGATGATGGTGGGGTGGCAGCAGGTGAAACACAGCTCAGAAGAAAAACACTATGAGTGGAGTCAAATGAGGCCTCACCCATCTCCTCCTTAAACACCTCAGGTGGCGCTGCCTCAGATGCTGGGGCTTCTGCAGGTGCCTCACGCACACCTTTTCTGATCCATTGCCCTCTATGAAAAACAAAGTTCCATAGCTTAAGAAGAGCTACATTAATTATGGTTATAGAAGACCAATCCACATCCTTCTTTAAATCCAAAGGAACTCTAAAATCCAGAAATATCCTTGTCAATAAGCAAGGGATGCTGAAATTCTTGGTAGCCCTCTTAAGCTTAACAACATCCCACATACCAAGAATAATGAAGCCCGATAATGGTATCCTAGGAATAACACCTAAGCTAAATAAGATCTTGTGCAGCAAATAAATATCAACAATCCGCATCTCATTTAACCCACTAGCCCAAGGCATAACATTAGAACTAAGCATGGCAATGATACTGTGCTCACGAATTCCTAGGTTAGCAGTGGTATAATATCTGTTGTTCCTAGTCAAAGCTAAAGCCTCTCTAACAGCCGAAATGGAAAAAGAAGGATCCATAAAGATCAAATCACCATGAAATAGATCCTTAGTCTTAATATAGACATCTCCCTAATTAGGTACCCCTAATAATGCTGAAATAGAACCGCTAGTGATAAGGATAGCAATATCTCGAACCGAAGATTGAATCTCAATCGTCTTGGAGTCAGTCTTGTCTTCGATGTTTGCATAGAACTCGTGAACTATGTCAGGATAGAAAGGACTCGAGAAAGTCACAACCATCTCCCATTCGATGCTTTGAAATGCACCTAAAAGGTTAAATTAAGCCTCAATATCTGAATGGATCGGACGCTCTATAATGAACTCGTTGGTACGATTCAACCGATACTAGTTAAAGTTGTCTACACTCGTGAATCTTGATGGATCATACACCAATCTTTTCCTCGATGGTGTCATTAGATTCAAAATTGTTTAACAAAACACCCCAAAATAAGTAAAAAAATTCAAAGAAAATGAGAAAATTCTTCAAAAAAAAATTAGAAAAATCCTCAAAATTTTTGAAAATTCTCAACATTTCGACTGCGAATTTAGGTTACAAAATTGTATTAATGGAAAGCTAATGGAATTTTGAACACAATGGTACCAAATTTCAATTAAATGGAAGCCTATATTAAGAAAAAATTGAAAAAGAATATCTAAATGGAGAATAGGGCTCTAAAACGTTCATAGCATATTCTAAAAAATATGTTGATTTTTAAAGTTATTTGATGATAGAATGTTGTAAAGGATTGAAAATATGACAAATGGACACCAAGAACGCTCAATTTGGTTAAGAAATGAGGAAGTTATGGAGATTTGAAGATTAGGACAAAAAGAGGGGCAGAGAAGAAACACGTTGAATTGTCTACTTTTTATACCTTTTGCGACTATCAACAGCACCTTGTTCTTCATTCAATGGTGCCAATGATAGATGATAAAGGTATTATTAATGCTCCAGAAATGTGTTGAATAATGCCCCCCTCTCACCAATCAATGTAACCTTAGCAGGGTGCTGTTGATGGTCAACCCTAAAGTATGATTTTACCATTTTCCTTCAAAATTTCCAACTAAAACCTTCTAAATTTAAGTCCTAACAACATGGATTAGATTATCCATCAAATTGCTTCGGAATCAAGCCTAAAAACACTCTTAAATCCAAATCAAACACATCAAACTAATGACATTCTAAGGGAAACACATGAAACTTAATTCAAACACACTTAAAAGGCTTCAACACATTATTCGAAAGATCCTAACACACAAAATAAAATAAAATCAGGCACAATTACCTAACTAACTTGGAGAATTCCTAGTTCAATGAAGATTAAATAGTAAAAGAGACTCAGAAGACTCCTCAACTGAACTAGGCATATACAACTTCACTCTTTGTCCATTAACTTTGAAAGATGAGTTACCACTAGTAACTTCAATTGTTCCAAATGGATAAATCTTGGTCACATGATAAGAGTCTGTCCATCTTGACCTTAACTTGCCTAGAAATAACTTCAATCTCAAATTATATACTAAGACTTTATCACAAACTTTGAATTCTCTCTAAACAATATGCTTATCATGCCACCTCTTAACTCGTTCCTTATACAACTGAGAGTTGTCAAAAGCTTCGAGACGAAACTCATCTAACTCATTCAATTAAAAAAGCCTTACTTCTCCAGTCTTTTTTTAGTAAAATTTCATAAAATTGATAGCTCAATAGGTACGATGTTCTAACTCAACCTGCAAACGACAAGCCTTACCATACACCAATTTATAAGGAGACATTCTAATTGGCGTTTTATATATAGTTCGATATGTCTACAGTGTATTATCCAACTTCATTGACCAATTCTTTTTTTAAGAGCTAACGATATTTTCCAAAATTCGTTTGATTTCTCGATTGGTTAGTTCAACTTGGCCACTAGTCTGAGGATGGTAAGGTGTAGCAATCTTATGGGTAGCACCATACTTGGATAAAAGGGACTCGAATTGCTTGTTACAGAAATATGTTCCCCCATCACTAATAATAGCTATAGGTGTCCCAAATTGAGTGAATATGTTCTTCTTGAGAAAACGAACTACACCTCGTGCATCATTGGTTGAAACTGCAACTACTTCAACCCATTTACTCACATAATTAACAATCACAAAGATTTATTGATTAGAGTATGATGAAGGGAATGGTCTCATAAAATCAATACCTAAAATATACAAGATTTCATAGAACAAAATGTTGGTTAGTGGCATCTCATGTTTCCTAGAAATATTGCCAACTCATTGATAATTATCACAAGACTTCGTATAATGAAATGCGTCCTTAAACAGTTTAAGCTAATAGAAAACACACTCCAACACCTTGTGTTCAGTCCTAATAGGGATAAAGTGTCCTCTAGTTTCCTTTGAATGGTAATGACTTAGAATTAAAGGCACTTTTCAGTAGGAACACATCTTTGAATTATTCCATCTGCATATATCTTGCAAAGAAAAGGGTCGTACCAAAGATAACGCTTAACCTCAGAAAAGAACTTCTTCTTTTGTTGGTATAAGAAGTAAGAAGGGATCACATTACCATACAAGTAATTCATTACGTCCACATACCATGGTAAGGTAAGCATGGTTAGTAAATTTTCTTCAGGAAATACCTCCTTTATGTCTTGCTTTTCTCCTTTATCCATCACTTCTTCATTCAGATAAGATAAGTAATCTGCCACAAAATTTTCTTTACCTTTCTTATCTCTTATTTCGATATCGAACTCCTGTAAAAGGAGAACCCATTGAATCAATCGTGGCTTAGCATCTGGCATGTTTGTGAGGTACTTCAATGCAGAATGACCTATATAGACTATCACTTTTGAAAGAATCAAATAGGACCGAAACTTATCAATTATAAACACCACAGCTAACATCTCCTTCTTAAGGGTGGTGTAATTCTTTTGAGCATCATTCAAATTACGAAGTGTATAATAAATTGGATGGAAAAGCTTTCCATGCCTTTGTTCAAGTTTTGCACCAATTGCAAAGTTACTTGCATCACACATCAACTCAAAAAGAAGAGACCAATCAGGTGATACCAAAATAGGTGCACTCGTGAGCTTTTTCATTCACAATTGAAAAGAACGCATACATTTATCATCAAAGTTAAAAATTACGCCCTTGGTCAAAAGCTTAGTAAGGGGCTTTCCTATCTTGAAAAACTCCTTGATAAATCGTCTAAAGAATCCAGCATTTCTAAGAAAACTCCAAATTGCTCTAACTGAATTTAATGGTGGAAGTTGAGAAATGACTTACACTTTTACTAGATCTACTTCAATGCTCTTACATAAAATCTTATGACCTAATACTATGCACTCTTGTACCATGAAATGATATTTTGTCCTATTTAAAACCAAGTTGGTTTGTTCACATCTATTTAACACGTTTTCTAAATTCTCTAAACATGCATCGAAGGATATACCAAATACACAAAAATCATCCATGAATACTTCAATGCAAAACCCAATCATATTTGCAAAAATTGCTATCATGTAGCGCTGAAAAGTAACAAGGTACACAAGCCAAAAGGAATGCGTCGATATGCAAAGGTGCCATACGGACATGTAAATGTTGTCTTTTTCTGGTCCCCAGGGGTAATAGGAATTTGCAAGTAGCCACTGTATCTATTTAAAGTATAATGAAAACTATGCCCAGCCAACCTTTCAATTACTTAATCATTGAAGGGTAAAGGAAAGTGATCATTTCTTATGGTGTCATTCAATTTACGATAATCAATGCACATATGACAACCAGTTACTTTCCTTGTGGTAATAAGCTCCTCTTGCTTATTCTTCATCACTATAGTCCCTCCTTTCTTTGGAACTATTTAGACCTGACTAACTCATGTAGAGTCAGAAATGGGATAAATAATACCAGTATTAAGGAACTTGAATACTTCATTTATCACCACTTCCTTCATTTTGGGATTCAGTCTACGTTGAGGCTGGACCTAAGGTTTACTTCCTTCTTCAATGAATATTCGATGAGTGCAAATAAAAGGACTTAATCCTTTAATATCTGCTAAGGTGCATCATATAGCATTTTGATGCTCTCTAAGAACTCTCAACAATCTCTCCTTCATTGTATCACTTAATGCTGATGAAATGATAATAGGCAATTGAGATGGAAGCCACAAAAATAAATACTTTAAATTCGAGGGGACAGGTTTTAGTTCAAGAGTTGGAGGCTCCTCAATTGATGGCCTTGGAAGGGATTGAATTAGCCTACTCAAAGGCTCAAAATTTTTAAATTGTATCCAGTTAGAAGACTCCTTTCTAACTTCTAATTCCTTTAACATTGCCTTGATTTCCTCTCCCTCATCTTCTTCAGAATTTAAATGAATCAAGGCCTTTTGTAATGAATTTGAACAAAGGTATTCAAATAGATCAATTGGAGTAATAAGAACACTAATGAAGTTACATGAATCCAAGGTGGATGGATGCTTTATTGCTTGAAAAACATTAAACTCAATCTCTTCATCTTGAAGCCTGAGAATGATTTTTCCACTATGTACATCAATCAGTGCCCTGGTGATAGCCATAAATGGTCTTCCCAAAATAATAGGCATTGTACTGTCCTTCTCCATATCCAAGATAAGGAAATCAATAGGGAATATAAATTTATCAACCTTAACTAAAACATCTTCGATGATTCCTCTTAGATAGGTTACTAATCTATCTGCTAATTGCAATAAGACAGTAGTAAGTTTGGGTTCCTCTAATACTAAGTTCTTGAAAATTGATAAAGACATTAAATTAATACTTGCTCTAAGATCCATCAAAGCCCTATCAATTTGTAAGCTACCAATTGTATGAGGAATGATAAAGCTATCAAGGTCCTTGAGCTTTAGAAGTAACTTCTTCAAAAGGATAGTAGAACACTCTTCATTAAACTTAACTGTCTCATATTCTTCTAACCTTCTCTTTTTGGAAAAGATTTCCTTCAAAAAAATTTCATAAGAAGGCATTTGGGCAATTGCCTCAACAAATGGGATATTGATATGCAACTTCTTAAACATCTCTAAGAATTTCCCAAATTACTTGTCCAAGTATGTATTCTTCAACCGTTGAGTGTATGGAATTCTAGGCTTGTAAGGTTGTACATTTGAATCAGCAAATAACCTAAATGGCTTATCTGAACTTATACCATCATCATCCTTTTCTTTCCTTTAACAAATAACCATC
>JAOXYD010118270.1:0-11274 GCA_028565735.1 Pinacopodium congolense | reverse complement strand
TTATGATTGTTGTTTAATGTTAAAAATCATTTATTTCATTTTCTTGATTTTGGATTTGAGCAATTAGGTACACCCTATAGGTATAGAGCATCTCATAGGGTCTTTCATCAACCCTCAACTATTATTTGTGATTTGTTATGATTAAGTGATATGATATTAACATGAGAAATGCATACATGCATGTTTATGAAAAATCATTATAATGTGTATTTACAGTTTTCGATCTGATAAATATATTCGGCATGTCATTTAAAATCATAAGGTGCATAACATAACCATGATATTAATTCACTCAGTGAGGTCTGACTACCCTCAACTATTTTTTAGGATCTTCTATTCAGACCTCTAGTGATAGGGTACCTCGATGATCTTCTTCTCCTTTGGCAATTTGATGTATGTTTGGCATTTTGGTGTCCCTTGATTCTAGAGCCGTAGTAGTCTTGTATTCATTGTATTTCCCTTATATTAACTATTTCAATGTCATAGCATATGTATGGATTGGATTGTATTGGAACAATTAGACCATTATAACTATGCATTTGGTCATTTTGGAAATTTTATCTTTATTATTATTATTGATCCAGGAGTTTGATGGAATCACAAGCTTGCTAAGGGTCCATTAGGCCTTGAGTTTACTGTTCCTTTAGCACCGCTCACGATCTAGGGATAGGGTCATGACAATGTTAGATCCTTAATCATCTTAAATTATATTCTAGGTGACCAACTCAAAATAAGCATTATAATCTCAAATAAACAAAGATTATCATCCAATCATGTGTTAACCATGTGCTCAAGACATTCAAGAACCTATCCTTAGCAAAAATTTAGCTCAAAACATCATCCATAAACAAGAAATTGCAAATTAGATCAAAATAAAATATGTTCTTGCCATATATGAACAAAGAGAGCATATAACAAGATATTTAATGTTTAGAAAGCAACAAATGATGGAGCAAACTAATATACAGCCTCCTAACATGTCTATAAACTTCCTTGAATCCTTAAAACAACCTGAAAATAGAAGATACAAAGCCGCGAAAAGTAAAAGAAAAGAAAAACCTAAAAACTAGCTAAAGAAAAGAGAACCTAAATTTTGATCTAAATTTTCTACCCTAATCTGTCCTAACTATTGTAAAAATGATCTCTGGGTCTTCTTATATATCTTAACTATAAGTAGGAACCAGTTGGAGCAATTTGTAACAAGTGAGGAGAAAGTTGTAGCTAATTTTCGAGTGACAGGCACTAAAACGACGCAAAATGATAGGTTATGAAAGTGCCATTTAGGTCCTCTACTTCGAGAGTAATACAACAGCCTGGAGAATATTATGGCAAGCTAGGTGAGATAGCCATTTTAGTCTAAATTTCAGACTTTTTGCTGAATAATCTTAAATTTTATTGGAGAATTGGCTTCTATCTACATGGTACAACATTTATAAACATAATTAAGCACTTTAACATCAAATTGGAAGCAATGTACATTAAATTGGCATGAAATTCATATGAAAATGCATTGAAATCCAAGGCCTAATACATCGAAGAGGAGCTAATAACTAAGTCCAATAAGGATATTAAGGAATTTATTGAGTATAAGGACACTAAAGAATAGAAGAAGCATCCAAAGATGTTGATTTATGGGCATTTTAGCTTTTGGGTTTCAAATAAAGGGGCATTTAAACATTCTATTCTAGTGAGTAGCGTGAGAGGAGATAGAAATGAAAATAAAAATCCAACTGTAGGTCAAGTAAGCAATAAGGAGGTGAAAATTCAATATAAAGATAAAGAGTAAGTTTGGGATGATAGGCCCCAAAAAAGAATATGAATTCTCTAGCATTAAGTTCTAACTAGAAAACCTTAAAAAAACGCTTGTTGAGAGCAAACCAAACCCTATCTTATCTTATTGCTTTATGAATGAGTTTTTGTGCATCCATTAGAAGATTTTATCAAATCATTCATGTATGTTCTTAATCTTTACATTGAACACTTTAAAGTTGGAGATTTCATGATTGCTTAGAGTTTCGACGAGAATAAGCTGTTTTTGGTCATCCACATGAGGTATTTCATCAATTTTTATGATAAGTGTTGATTTATAATGATCTATCATATGGATTATCTCATTTTTATCATCTTTTAACTCACCCAAGATTAATTTTGGATGATTATTAATACAGTTGTGTATTCATATGAAAATTATCTTTGTGTTCTTATAATAATCATGATTTTGATGCTTAGATCTAATAAGAAGCACTTGTTTAGTGTTAAACACTTTATGGGATTTCTTTTAAACCAGAACTTTGGTATTGATTGCGGCTTGAATGTTTAATGAGTTAAAGTAAAGGTACTTCGTATTAGAATTATGCATGGATGACATGTGTTACATTTTTATTTAGGATTGCTAATGACATAAGTGTTTAAAGAGCATTTATATGTTAATTTTGATTTAGGTACATCTCATTATCTTTTCCATGTTATTCAAATGATAAATTTAGCATGCTACCCATATATGGTGTGCTAGAAAATAAATAAATTTAAATGTTTCATAAGCCTAAGCCTTGAACAGTATAAAACACATTACATGACTTAATGCTTTGGCTATAATTACTTATTAAAAGATCAATGTAGTGCGTATGAATGGATGTTATGGCTATGGATTGAGTATTGGGTATAGAAATGGGTATTTATAATTGTTTTAAGTAATTAATTGTAGCTGGACCAATGGTAGGAGTAGGAAGCAAAGTGGAAGGAGTTCCTATCATTCCATTGCTTGCCATTACCTTCTAGCATTGATACTTGATAGCTGTGTACAAGGATGTTACTTTGCAACCAAGTTTAACTGTCTTTTATTTTGTTTTTTTATTGACATTATTTTGAATTTTATTTTATTATAAATGTTAGGTAGTTTCAATATGTAGGATTTTTATTTTTGTTCTTTCTATTAGGTAGTTTCAATATGTTGGATTTTTATTTTTTTTCTTTCTATTTCATTTTTTGGGTTATTATATTAATCTTGTTTTAATCCTTTGGCAAAATTTTATAATTAGCAATCGTATTCAAGACAGAACAAACTTATATCCCCTTTCCCCAAAGTCTTCAAGTCATATGGAATGAAATAAACTTTCTCAAGCTAGACCTATAAGTGGACTTTAACTTTCAAAGGAGTTTTGTTCTCCTTCCCTTTTTACACTTCATGCACTTTATTTGCTTTCATCATCTAAATTGAGAACAATTTAGCTTAAGTGTAAGGAGGAAAATAAGCATACTCTATTGTTTATTTTCACATTTGATTTTTTATGAGCCTAAGAGAGATGACTTAAAAACTCATCTCGGAATTATTAAAATTAGAAGTTGATTATTAATTGTGGTATTCAATCAATATTCTTGATTTTGTTAAGCATTGATCAATTCTTTAATGATTTTAATTTAACCCAAAAGTTTTTTCTTTTTCTTCTTTTTATTTTGAGTTAATTTCATGTTTTAGGTTATCATAAGGTATAATATCAAGTTTTTAATGTTGTTAAATGTGGATTTTCATGTGAATTTAGAATAGGTTGTAATTTAATGAATAAAAATTGTAGATGTGATTTAATAAAGTGAACCAAAACTTTCACTTCACTATCTTCAACTAATAACATGGTCAAAGTTCAAGAGTGGAACTAGTAGCTATTTGGGATTGTGAACTATCTGAGTAATTAAGGGTGTTTACAATAAAATATCCACCTTTGCGTTAAAAGGTTAAATTACATTATAAACAAGAAAAAAGAGTAGCTAAGTAAAGTAATTAGAGGACATTCATGACAAGGTGCTTGCCCTTACATCAAAAGATAAGGCGAAACCCCAAAATTTTGTTTTAAATGAAACTTAAGTTATGCTTTGTGTTGATGATATCATCATTAAACAAATATGCATGATTGTTTAAATAAAACAACTTAGATATTTAGCATTTTACATTGAAAATTGTTTCTTCACCAATAGTGTAATTGTATGTGATAGTAAAGGCCTTTTCATGAAATAATTATGATATGTGAGCAAAATCAAAAGCATTGATTGATATTTTTTATACTCAATTAACTTTCAACTTTTGATTAACTTTGTTTTCAAAGGATGTTTAAGTTACTACTTAAGGACAAGCAGTAGCTCAAATGTAGGGGTATTTGATAGCACCTTTATTATACATATTTTATGTATGTTTTCATAATGATTATCTTAGTTTTGAAGGGAAATTCCATATGATTTGGGTGCATATTGATTTAATTATTAAATAAGATGCTACTTATATTACTTTTGATGATTATTTATGTTTTGTAGGACTTTGGTGAGCCTTTTAGCAAACTTTTGGAATTAGAAGAGATGCGAAATCAATTTGAGGAGTTAGATCATCAAGTGGTGAAGTCTCATATCAAATATAAAGGCCATACGACAAGTTATGAAGAGTAGATCTAGGAGCTGAAACAACTAACAACTCAAGAAGAGGGAAATTTGGTGAGAAATTAGAGGCACTTTTGTACTCATAATCATTGTGGAATTAATTTTGGGAGTAATAAAATCATGTTATTGAGTTCCATACTAAATTTTAAGGCCACAGGATGGGTAATAAAGAAGTTATAATGAAAGGATCAATAAGAGCTGAAAGCTCAAAAAGCTGAAGAAGTGCTAGATAGGTCATTGCTAGAGTCACATTCATGACCCTACCTATGATTTCTGGATAGAATAAATCATAAGAAGAGTCACAACCATGACCTTTAGCTATGACTCACTCAAACCCCCTTGCGTATTTAGATTTTTAAAGGTTTTTTCTCATGGCGTTTGGTTCCTTAAACACCAATAGACACCATTAAGACCCTATAGGTGATTCCAAGGACACCTTAATAAGTTTTAGAGCAAAATTGAATGAGAGATTGGGATCAAAGTAAAGAAGAAAATGAAGATCAAGAGTGGTTTTCCAATAAGAATTATGGAGGAGTCATAAGATTAAAAAACCTTCACCATGAGCTTCTTCATCCCTACTCTTTTACTGATTATTGCTGTTGTTTTCTTTATGTTTATAACTTAATTTTCTTATATGATTTAGGTTGTTATGAAATCTAAAATGCATTTCATTGTTTCCTTGATTGAGTATTGAATTTGTATATTTGTATTGGATTTGTTTATGGAATTAATGACATTAGTTTTGAATTTTATGTGACTGAAAAATTCAATTCTTCTAGTGTGATTAAAAATGTTTAGATTTAGAAATCATGTGTATGAATTAGATTAATCCATAAGCAATGCATCTTGCATGGAGACCTAGAGATAGGATTACATAAGATGTCCTGATTAGGTGTGAATTTAGTAAAAAATAATAAGTTCTATAGAAAGGATTAATGCATTCAATTAATATCTTAAAATAGAGAGAACTTTTGCTTAATTTATTGATTTAAATAGAATTACATAACTCGATGGAAATTGTAATTTAATTTAGAAAACTTACGATCTAAGGAAATCCGGAAAAACATGTTTAATCAAGGTTGAATGATGAATATATATGCATTTTAGTGGGAATAACTACCTAGATCATAACTTTATTGTTGTTTGTTAATTTTTATGAGTTTTTATTTGTATTTAGTTATTTTGTTAGTGAGAATAAGAATTCTCTAGTAATCACATTCTTTATGGATTAACAACTTGGACTTATATTAGCTCTACTACTTAGCGATAGGTGCACTTGCATTATTGCGTGTTGGGTATTGTTTATTTTTTTTCTTCAGTTTATTTTTATTTAAAACTTAAGTTCAATATATGCACCATCAACAAATGAATGATGGAAGATGTATCGCGAGAAGACTGAAAGGGTTATAAATTTGGAGAGGTTATGGCCAGGATCATGGTCATGACCACTCCAACCTTGCCTATGATTTTAAAATCATGGCCAGAGTCACAACTGTGACCATGGACATGATACCTGCAAGCCTTTATCAATAAATAACCTCGTTTAGGTTATTTTTTACATCTTCTAGTCTTTAGACACCTTCCAACAGTTGTTAAGGAGGAGAACTAAAGTCCTGAGCCATCTCCAAAGGTTTTCGCATAGGTTTAAAGGGGAAGAAAGGATTAAAACAAGTTAAGAATGAAGATCAAGGAAGGATTTCACATAAGGATCATCAAGGATTCAAGATATACACTATGAACTTCTCTATTTCACTTCTCTTTATGATTTTTGTTGTGATTCTTACAATGTTTAGGAACTAATTCTCTAATAAA
This sequence comes from Pinacopodium congolense, assembly GCA_028565735.1. NCBI lineage: Eukaryota > Viridiplantae > Streptophyta > Magnoliopsida > Malpighiales > Erythroxylaceae > Pinacopodium > Pinacopodium congolense. Next base: position 5,040 of record JAOXYD010118270.1, on the reverse strand, counting down.
TTTTGAGTTATTATGAACTCTAAGATATATTACTTATTGTTATCTTAATTTTACATTAGATTTCCAAATTACATGTTGGATTTGTTTATGGATATTAATGACCTTGGTTGTTGAATATATGGGACCATAAACTTCAATTCCAATGTTTTTATTGTGTATGTTTAGATTGAGAAATCAAATATATGCTTTAAATCACTCAACAAACAATGCATCTTACATGGAAACCTAGAGATAGAATTACATAAGATATCTAGATTAGGTGTGAGCTTACTTAAAATAGTAGGTTCCACAAAATGAATTAATGTATTAAATTTATAAGTTGAGATAGAGAGAACTTCGTTTGATTTTTCAAATTAAATAGAATTTCATAATTCAAGAGAGTGTGTTATTTATCTTAGGGAGCTTATGGTCTAATAAAATCTAGAAACATGTTGAATTAAGTTTAAACAATAAATATGAATGCATCCTAGAAGGATTAATCACCTAGATCTTAGCTTCATATTTTTGATTAATTCCTATATATTGTCTTAGGAATTTACTTTTAGTTTCTTTGTTTCTATTTTCATTAACAAATCAATCAATAATTTTTTCATTGAATGAGCTAGATAATTGAGAAAGGAATTCATTGATAATTTTAATCCTCATAGATTCAACTCTTGGGTCCACCATAACTATACTATATAGAAATAGATGCACTTGCCTTATTGTGTGCTAGATATTATTTATTCGTGGTTCTATGGTTTATTTCTATTTAAAACTTAGGCACTTTAATGGCACATCACTTTATCATCTCTTATGGTTTGAAATTTTTGTTTTTAACCAATGGGTATAAATCTATTGGGAATGTCAATTAGCTCCTAAAAATTATGATAGATTATATCTCTTACAGATACTCAAGAATCTTTAATCTTACGATCATAATCCTTACCATGTCATTTAGTGTGTGACTGTTCCATTTTGCAACTCTATTATGTTTAAGTGTACCTAGCTTGGTATAATATGCAACTATGTAATAATCCTATAGAAACATAGTAAAAGGTCCTTTCTCTTGACCTAAATTTCTATATCTAACATAAGACTCTTAGTCGTTTTCTAACTTGACAATATTAATGAGTCTATCAATTTGCTTTTTAACCTCTATCTTAAAAATTTAAAACTTCTTCAAGACCTCAAGCTTATTAATAATGAGATACAAGTAATCAAAGCAAAAACAATCATTAATAAAATTCATAGACTCCTTCTTTCCATCAACAATGGGGTTTAAAGATCCACTAATATCCGTGTGAATAATTTCTAAAACCTCACTACTCTAATAGCTCCTTTCTTTATACCTTTGGTGAGTTCATATATAATACAATCTATATAAACATTACTAAGATCATCAAAAACCAAATTAGGGAGGATCTCATCTTTGATTAATCTCTCAATCCTTTCCTTTGAAATATTAGTAAGTCTCCTATGCCATAAAGTGAATGAATTCTCCTTGATTAAGCTTTTTATAATTCCTTTTTTTTTTTTACGTTCATAAACAATTTACCAAGATCCATCAAAGGTAGACAGTAAAACCCATCATTGAATAAACATCCACCTATGATAATAGAAGTGACAAATAAAGAATCCTTGTTATTACTAAAAATCAAAGTGTATCAAACATCATTAAGTTTGGAAACTAAAACTAAATTGCGTCTCATTAAAAGGTAATTAAACATTATGCTATCCCTTAATCTAAATTGAAGCTTTATATCTCTAATATATTCTAAATCTACTTTGTTTCTATTGTTTAAAAACATTGTCCGCCTCCCTTCATTTAACTTCATATTATTCCTCGTTTCCTATAGTATATTAGAAATATAAATAAGAACCATAATCCAAATACTAACTATTTATTGCTACATCTATGAAAGATTACTCAAAGTAAACTAAAACCTCAAGGTTACCTGATTTTATTTTCTTCTTCTTCAAAATAGTCCTTTAAATGTCCCATCTTACCACAATACAAATACTTAATATTCTTCTTTTTAACCTTACTAGATGTCCCACTTGCCTTATCTCTATCCTTTTTACGCTTAGATACTCACACGACATCCCTTATTCATAAATATGTACCTACCTTTATATAGTTACTCTTCTTCCACTTCTTATTTAGGTTTCCATAATTCCATTTAGGCTGAAAAGAATCAAACACCAAATTCACTATATCACCCCCTCATACATTATCTTGTCCTTTTCTTAGACACAACTTAAAATCAATTTATTTGTTGTCCCTACTTCCTTTTTAGCATGTAGATTTTCCTCAATGAACTAGAGTTGGATGGTAAAGAATTTAGCACCTAATGAATTAAAAAGAGTCTAGTATTAAGACCTAAAGGCAACATAGCTTGTTAATTATATCCTACATCCTCATGATGTAAGCTTTGATCCTTGATGCTTCATCATACTTCAACAAAGTCAACCTGTACAAAAGTTGTTCAATTTCATCTTTCTCAAGCTTTGCGAACCTTTCCATCAAAATCACCATGAACCTCTTATTGTTATTTTTAGCTAGTAATTCATTCTTAAAGGTTGGTGAAATAGACTTCTCCAAGACCATTATACTTAGTATATTTGATCTTTTTCAACTTTTTGAAGTGGGTCTTCTACTCACTCATGCTCTCTAATGTAAAGGCATAAGCTTATCCTTAATTAGAGTCATCCTTAAATACATAAACCTAGGGATAACTCTATATTAATCTTCTAAGCTTTAAAGTTATTCCTAACTAAGGTCTCAACTGAGAAAATTTGGTTATTCAATACTACTTAACTCACTAGATTAACAAACAAGGCATATTTCATAAAAACAACTAAATAAAAATTAAAATACACACCATAAACTCCCCTTTGTGTAGAATAAATAAAACAAAAAAGAGTTTGATTAGATCAAGTAAGAAATAATATTACAAATCCAGAATAAGCAATTTCTTGTTAAACATTTAGTTAATGCAACCAGGAATTTGGTCAACTAAACATTTTTTTAAGTCAACCATTGACCAACAATTGATTGGATGGATCGACCAACTCATTCTAAAATTTGACAAAAGCTTCTTGCCTTTGTCACTTGGGGTTTGATTGACTAAATAATATTGTCAAATTGATTTCTATGCATCATCTTGGAAAAAAGACATATGTTAAATGAACAATAGAATAAAGAACAAGCGTAAAAACTTATAGGTTTTTCTAATAAAAAAATGTAACCTATTTAAATATAGTCTATAAAACTTATTCAAAAGATAGCAATCAATTTGAATAATAAAGTTACAAAACCAATTAACAACCACTATATGCTTTAGCTAATCTTGTAACTCATTCATATGAAATAAGATGATTTAAAAACAATAAGTCTTATAATCAATTAACAACCAACTTTAGTGAAATTATTAACCACTTCATGGCTTAATTATAAGAATAAAAAAAATTTATAAGGTTTCATGCAAATTAAATTGAAAATTTTTTATAACCCTAAAATCTTAAATATAGGTTTTTCTAATCCAAAAATGTAACCTATTTAAATATAGTCTATAAAACTTATTCAAACATGCTATGATACCACATTTAAAGATTATATAATAATGGAAGCAAGTTAGAAAATTATTTAATATTATTCTATGAATTGGATTAAAAGATATGATTGTTTTTTTAACCTTGTAGAATCACAATTATGCAATACCTACAAAACATAGAAAATCCTACACTCTTCTCTTGCCTCTTCCATTAGTTTAGTCTGATTATAGATGATGTAAATTTGCCCTATGATAACTTAATTATATATAAGAGTATGAGATGGCAAGAGAGATCTAGGCTAGTTGATCATAAGTTCATTCCCTATCATCATGGTTTCTTGAAGGCTACACAATAACCATAGCTCAACTAATAAACATGCTAAGAAGAATAAGCCCATAAAAGGATTTAAAAATTTTAACTATTTGTATTCAAGTCTCAATTTAACCTAGTTATAAAACAAAAGGTTAATTAGTTATAACTTAAACAGAAAATTGTTACAAATAAATGCATATCTTATATAATGTATTTGTTATGAGATTTTTACGTGGTTGTTAAGATTAAGAAATTTTCCAAATGAGATTTCATTAAATTCATGGAATATAAATCAATCCATTATATAAATTGATTCATTTTCATAAAGCAACCTTATCGTTATCTAATCTCCATTTACACCTTTCAACTTAATTATCAATTTTTCATCTCAACTAGAATTAAGTTACAAATCCACATTTATTTCAATTAAAATCAAGCCATTTAAATGAATTAATTATTCAAAAGTATTAAATACTTTTGTAATGTGGGTTATTTATTTTTACAAATTAAGTTATTTAATATTTCCATTAATTGAGTTTGCTCATTACCATAATCTTATATTACATAAAAAAAAGGTATAAATATTTGGAATGCATCATTTTTATTCATATTAAATATACCCTAAACTAGAGTGAATGAGAGCATTTAGTACTTAAAAGCATGTGATTCTTAAGAGTTCTACTCTTGTTAACCTATATATTCAAATAATTGCCTTTGTTTTTTTGTAAGCTGACCATAACCCTTGAATAGTTAACATAAAAGAAAGTAAAAAAAATAAAAAAAATAATAAGTGATGTAGAATATGACTACTAATTTGTGAGTTATGAAGTGATTTATTTCAAACATTATAATTAAGTTTAGCACTTTACATTGCTTTTAATTTTATTTAAATAATTCATATTTTACTCAAATTGATATAATTAATTATATGATGTGCAATTATCATTTTATTAATATAATTAGGTAATATTCTTATTTAATATATTTTCCATTATTTATATTTTATATATAGTAATTCATTATCAATTACTAGAAAAAAATCTTATCAAATTAATTAATATAATGTTTTTACAAAAATTAATATTATATATTAAATAAAATTTTATGGATAAAGTTAATAAAGTTCAAACTAAATTTCTTATCTATTCAATTTTTTTCCTTTCTAAAAAAATAATATGCATGCTTGATAAT
>JAOXYD010118259.1:0-11274 GCA_028565735.1 Pinacopodium congolense | reverse complement strand
ATAAGTCCGTTGGTTTTAAAAGTAAAAATCATTTCAAACAACCATCAATTTTAAAGTCACCTAACCAACGCAACATAAGACAAGAAAGAGAGTTAAGAAGAGCAAAGCGCAAAGAGACCATATAGAGAATAATGGCAGAAGAAGGAGAGCAAGGAGGGAACCAAAGGACCATAATGGAATTCTTAAGGTTAGGCTTTAATGCAAATCAACAAGGGATAACAAGGCCTCCAATCCAAACTAACAACTTTAAAATCAAGCTCGCTCTACTTAATATGCTTCAAACTAGCCTGCAATTCTACGGCTTGGCAAATAAGGACACTAATGTTCATTTAGAAAACTTGTTAGAGATTTGTAAAACATTTTTATGTAATGGGTTGTCCAAAGATGAAATCAAGACATGGTTGTTCGCATTCACATTGAAGGATCAAGCAAAAGCATGGTTGAATTCAACCTGAAGAACATTATTACATGGGTGCAACTTGCATAAGCCTTCATAGTCAAATACTTACCATTGATTATTAAGTTGATCACTAATTTCCAAGCTATCCATACCATAACCTACAAAAGGAGTTCCTTTTGCAAACATTTTACAATGGAATGAGCCAACATATAAGAGAAATGTTTATACAATAGTTAAAGGTTTTTTAATGATGAAGACAATAGATGTGGGCCATGAACAATTAGAGGAGATAGCAAACAATAGTTGCTTATGATCAAATGAGAGAATTAAGTAAGGGTTGAAGGAGAAAAAGTGTATGATACCAAGTGATTCAGTGATAGCCCTTCAAGCACAAATGTTAACCCTAACCAAGTAGCTAAGCAACTTACAAGGCATTTCTTCCTCTTCGATGAAGACCAAGCAACTTTGATGTGAGCTATAAGGGTAAGATGATCATGGAAAGTCGATTGTTTCATAGTAGATACTAGTGAAGTGAAGCAAATGAACTACATGAGAGGACAATAAAAAGGTAACAATCATTACTCTAACACATACAATCTAGGATGGAAAACCACCCAAATTTCTCTTAACGTAATAATGCAGTAACAATGTGAGACTAAAAAGCCTCTTTAGTTTGAATAAGATAGACTTGGGTCCTTAGAGAATAAGACGGATAGGTTGATGGATGTCTTGGGTTCTGCGTTCACTAGTTAATAGCAAGGCCAAAAGATGATGGAAGCGAAATTTGACCAAATAGTGAAAAATCATGCATCCTCTATTTATAACTTGGAAGTTTAAGTCAGGTAACTCGCCAATGCTTTATCATTATGAAGTGTGTAGCACTCACAAAGAAATATAGAAGCCAATCAAAGGGATCAATTAAAGGCAATCATACTTGGAAGTGGCAAGCAACTAAAGGCGCTAAGTGAGAAGGTTGAAACTGCAAAGGACAAAATTCAAGAGAAAGAAGAAGAGAAGGAGGAGGAGGAGAAGCCTTATGTGTCACTACCATCGTACAAGCTTAATATCCCTTTTTCACAAAGGCTTAAGAAGAATAAAATGGATACACAATTTGCCAAGTTTTTAGAAAAGTAAAGAATTTGCAAATCAACTTGTCTTTTGTGGAAATATTAGAAAATGTGCCTAAGTAATCCAAGTTCCTAAAGGACATCCTAACCAACAAGTGGACTTAGGATGAAAATCAAATGGTTACATAAAAAAAAATTTATAACTCGTTCATTACTAGCCACATGCCATCTAAATTACAAGATCTAATAAGTTTTATTATCTTAAGTTTTCAAAATGCTTATGTGAATTAGGGACAAGCATTAATTTGATGCCTTTGTCCATTTTCAGTAAATTGGGGCTGGGAGACATGAAGTCATCATCCATGATTATTTAGTCAGAATATCAATCAATCAAGAAATTGGTTGGAGTAGTAAAGGAAGTGCTAGTCAAAGTAGATAAAATCATCATTTTATTATATTTCGAGATGTTGTATTTTAAGGAAGATAGAAACTATCCATTAATCCTTGGGAGATCATTCATGAATATCTGGAGAGTGTTGGTAGATGTACATAAAGGGAGGTTAGTCCTTACTAATGGTAATAAATAGGTGGAGTTTAGTATTACCAATACATTGAAGAATCTAAAGGAGGGTAGCTTTTTTATGAAGATAAATGTGGCTAGGGTACACTAATTCTATTTCTAGGGCTACCTAAAAGAAAAAAAAAACCTTGAATTTTTAGAACTTAAAAACAAATACAAAGACAACAAACAGAAACAAAAAACTAAGGATGTAAAACACAAAGAAATAGATAACAAAAAAAGAAAGATGGGCAGAAGATATACACGAGATTCAAGACTTATAATTGATACTAGAAATATATAAATTGCAATTGATCTAAGATACTAGCCTATAGATCTAAATAAGATCTTGAATCCTAAGTTCCACCAACTTTAGATAAATCCAACAAGCTCGGAAAGTATCCCTAACTATATGACAACCTAGAACAAGCTCTTTAGATTTAATGGTGCAACAGTTTTAAGTACAAGGGAATGAATAGTATAAACCACAATCTCGCAAGTTCAGATTGTGTAACTTAAAGAATTGAAATCCTAGATTAATTAATTAAATTCATTGTCAAAATCAGTTAACCTATTGCTGCTTATGGAAATCACTAGGACTATTATATATCATAAGTTTCTTCCTATCAATTGAATTAGAAATTATACCCAGGGGGATCAATCCTATCCATAAATCCCTAATTCATAACATTTAACTAGAATTCTGAGTCAACCTTGACCTAAATCACAATTCCTAATCAATTTATAATCAATTCTCAAAATTTTTCATCCAAAATCCCATATATAACTTCCAACCTAGGCAAAACCTAAGTTAACATTCTAAAAACAACAATAGTAGAAATTGAACAAGTAATAACCATAATGAAATAATAAGAGCAAAATTTTGAGATTAAAGAAAACAACAACTATATTAATAAAAACAAAATATTCCATAAAAAAATCACAATACTTAAATGAAAACAAAAATAAAAGCAAACAAAAATATATACATAAAGCATTTCAAAATAAAAGAAACAATCAAGTCTAATGAAAAGAATAATAATAATAAAAGCAATTGGAAATATATACATAAATCATTTGAAAATAAAAGAAACAACGAAATCTAATGAAAGGAATGAACAAAACAAAGTATAGTACAAATAAAAACAAAAAACTCAAGAACAAACCAAGAAAAATACTGCTAATGTGAATAATATAAAGAAGCAAAATGAAAATCCCAAGGAAGGCTTTTTTAAGCATTGATGTCGTCTATCCAAGAAGAATTCCTCTCTTGGAAACCAAGCTCCAAGCTCCAATTGTCAACCCTTAGAAAGCTTCTCCATTTTTAATACCGTTTTTGCACATTCCTAGAAAGCTTTTAAGCTTTTGTGTTATTGTTCCTAGGGCTACGTTCCTCCCTTTTAGCTTTCCTTTTTTTCCAAGCTTAAAAAGTTGCTTTGTTATGTTTCAAAGAGCAAGACATGTGTCCCACTCATCCTTAGAAGCTTTCTTTGTAAAAACTCTTTTGTCCTATTCTCATCTAAGCTTTCCATTGTTTAAAATGCCACCTGCCAAGCTTTTTCCTCTTTTAATAAGGTTTTTTCTACTCTCCCATTTTTGAAACTTTGTTGTCATTTTACAAGTGCTTTTAAAGATTTCTTTTTTTCTTGAATGCCTCTCCAACCTTGCTCTTTAAAAGCTTTTTTTCTTCTCTCATTTCATAATTCAAAATTCATTTAAAAGAGGGTAACTTGTTAATTAAGCATAATATAACACAAATTAAAATTTTTTAAATCAATAATAGGAATGAAAATAAGTGAATTTGCATAAAAACATATGATAAAACTCATTCTTATTGGACACTAATTCCTAATATGCAAGAGATTGTGAAGAAGGAATTAGTGAAGCCTATGGTTGCGAGAATAATTTGTCAAATCGCTGATAGTGAGTAAGTGAGTTCAGTGCAATGTATGCCCAAGAAGGGAGGCATAATAGTGATAGAGAATGAAAAAGGTCAGATGATTTCCACTGGGGCCATCACCGATTAGAGAGTTTGCATTGACTATAGGAAAATAAATTTGATCAACCAGAAGGATCACTTCCCATTGTCTTCTACGGACAAAATGATTAAGTGTGTGTCTAGACATACATTTTATTACTTCCTTGAATTTTGTTCAGACTACAACCAAGTGTTCATATATCTAAAAGATTAAGAGAAAATCACTTTCACTTATCTTTATGGAACATTCGCATATAGGAGGATTTTGGGCTTTATAATGCACTTGCCACCTTTTAAAGGTGTACGATGGCCATCTTTTAAAATATGAATGAGGACATTATGAGGGTATTTATGGATGCCTTTTTGATTTTTGGAAATTGCTTTGAACCATGTTGGATAAATTTAGATAGAGTTCTTCAACGGTGTGAGGAGTCACATTTGGTATTAAATTGGGAGAAATGCCACTTCATGGTTCATGAAGGAGTAGTCTTGGCTCACAAAATATCATACAAGGGAACTGAAGTGGATAGACCTAAGATGGAGGTCATTGAAATTCTCTCACCACTTACTAACATCAAGGGCATCCTACCATTTTTAGATTGTGCAAGGTCCTACAGACAATTTATCAAGGATTTTTCTCTCAATTTTTAAACTTCCATAAATTTATTGATTAAAGATGTGCCTTCTAATTTTAAAGCTAATTGTTTACATACTTTTAATAGGTTAAAAAAAGCACTTATCTCCACACCTATTTTGATATCACCAAATTGGTCTTTTCCTTTTAAGATTATGCATGATGCTAGCGATCTTACCATCATATGGATTCTTGGACAAAGGATGGAAAATGAGTTGCATGCTATAGACTATGGAAGTAAGACTTTGGCAGGAGCACAATTGAATTACAATGCAACCAAGAAAGAGTTAATTGCAATGACATTTTCTTGTGATAAATTTCGTTCATATCTATTAAGCTCAAAGTCATTGTTTTTATAGTTCATATATAATGGTGTTACTTTTTTACCAAAAAGGATGCCAAACTAATACTTATTTAATAGGTTATTTTGCTTCAAGATATTTACATTGAGATATATGAAAAGAAGGGGGAGGAGAATGTAGTGGTGGTTCATTTATCTCACCTTAAATGAGGGTAGAGGTAAGAAGAAGAAGAAATCAATGAGTAATTCCTCGATAAAGCATTAATGTTAGTAAATAATTTCTTTGTTCCATTTTTTATAGATATGAAAAACTATCTTATAAGTGATATTCTTCTTTCTTGCTTATTTTGTGAACAAAGGAAGCACTTATCATTTAAATTTACTAATTATCTTTAGGTTGAACCTTTCATATAAAATTTATGCTAATGATTTAATTCACAAGTGTATTTCTGATGAAGAGATGCTTGAAGGGTTGACTCAATGTCATAGCTTAACTTATCTAAGGAATTAAGGAGGGAACTAAATAGCAATTTATGTGTTAGAATGTGGTTTATTTTGGCCAAGCTTGTTGAAGGATGTTAAAGAGTATATGCTACATTATAACAGGCATGTTGTGTGTTAGTTAGGTGATTATAAAATTTCAAATGATTTTAATGATGTTACTTTGAAAACTAACCTGATACGACTAGCGTACCTATTGAACAAGTAATAAAATGGAGTATTTTAAACCCCCAATGTCGATCCCATAGGGAAAAAAGATAATTACTAGGATAATTAGATCACAATAATTTAGGAAAATCTATATAATTTGATTAAAAACTTGAAATAGTGCTAAACTACTCTAATCCGGCTTAAACACTTAAAAATGATTATTAAAATTTCTTTAAAAATGTAAAAAAATTAGAAAATGTGAAAATTAGCTAAGGATTAGGTGATTGATGAATTAATTAAGATTTAAAAAATTTTAAGGGCTACTTTTGAGTTCCTTCATAAAATCAAGACAAAGCTATGGTTAAGACTTTGCTTTTGTTCTATTAAGCTTAATTTAAAGTTTGGTTATGCCTTAAATCAAGTTAATAGGTTTTAATTTCAAGAACTAGATTTTTATATTTGCAGTCTCAAATCTCTCACTCTCATAAAAAATCAAAGTTTGTTCATTCATGGATTAATTTGTGTTGTTCATTAAGTTTTCCATCAAACTAAGTTGATTTCTCAAACTTAGATTATCTTTAACTCTAATCCTATGTGGCCAGCTTAAGATCAGAACTTTCAGACCCTTAATAAAAAAAAATTAGGCCCTTTTACATACATTTAAGCCCTTTTAAATCATAAATACTCCAATCCTTAGCATAAAAAATGATTTAGCCACATATATTGATCAAAGCATATAAAACATACAACTTAAGCAACATACATTGAAAAAATTGAATAAATGAGCTTTAATAATGAATTTAAGCTTTTGGATGCTTTATAGACTCCTCAATGTGACCTGAACTCTAGCATAACTCTTAATCATGAACAAACTTGCATGAAAATCAAAGAATATGAAAGGAAGTAAGTTTAAGCACACTATTGTTGATTAATCATAAAACATGAGCATATAACAAGTATTTTGAGTTTAAAAAACCACCTAAGTTCATCTTCAAACTTAAAATGGGGTCTTAATAGCAAGAAAGGATGTACAACAACTTAGAAAACAACTTAAAAATTGAAACACATGTGTTTGAAACCTAAGAACTAAAAGAACAAAGTAAGAGAGAAGGAAGAGCCACTCTCTTTAAACTCATACCTGATTTTCTATAATTGAATACGTGTGTTCTTTTCTTCTTCTTTTGGCAGCTTATCAGCACCCCCAGGTTATCCTTATAGATAACAATATTAATGGAAAACATGCCTAAGCAACAATTTTGGAGATTTGGTGGTGATATGTTTGTCTGACCTCCAATATGGCGGGTTAACCCGAGGTAATACGGTGCCCTGAGCCCGCCGTATTGGTCATAAATCACCACCCCTATATTGCTCTTTGAAAGTGACCTTTTACTTCTTTTCTTGTTTCTATATTCATTATTCACCAAATACTCTCCATTTCTTACAAATTAAACATTATAAAACATGAATTTGACATTTAAACACTAAATTAGGGGTCATAATTCATTAATAATCAATAAAAATTCAATTAATTTGACCCCTAACAAGGTGTTAAAGAGTTGGAAACATTTATAGATGAGATGAGATGCCACTTTCCCATATCTTGGAGGTTGAAGCATTTAATGTATAAGGTTTGGATTTCATAGGACTTTTTCCATCATCTCTTAGTAATTCTTAAATCTTGGTTGCTATTGATTATTATTAAGGTGAGCTGAGGCAATAGGCAATCCAAAAAATGATGGCAGTGTATTGTAAAGGTTTATATAGAAGATATTCAATAGGTTTAGAGTGTCTAGGCCATCATAAGTGATGGAGGAACTCATTTTTGTAACAAGCCCTTTGATGCATTTTTAGAGAGATATGGAGTTCACCATAGAGTGGATAAACCAAACCATCTTTAAAGAAGTGACCTAGTAGAGGTGGTGAATAAAGAACTAAAAAGAATTATGGAGAAAATGATGAGTAATGCAAGAAAAGATTGGGCTAGAAAGTTGGATGATACATTACAAGCCTACTAGACTACTTTTAAGACCCTTATAGGTACAACTCTATTTAAACTTATGTATGGAAAGGCTTGCCACTTATCATTAGAGTTGAAGCATAGGGTAAATTGGGTGATTAAGAAGTGAATTTTTATTAGAAGTTATCCAGTGAGAAGAGACTTTTACAACTTGAAAAATTGGACAAGCTAAGATTCAATGCTTATAAGAATGCCAAGTTTTATAAGGAAATGGTGAAGAAATGGCATAATGCACACATATCAAGAAGACAAAGTTATAGAGAGGTGGTGTTGTTATTCATCTTAAGGCTTTGATTGTTTCTTAGAAAACTTAAGTCGAGATAGAGTAGTCAATTCAAAGTTATTCAAGTGCTCAACCTTGGAGCTTTAGAAATGGAGAATGATAAAGGTGGAATTTTAAGGTAAATAGGCAAAGGTGCAAGCCATATTTTGGGGGATAATCTCATAAGAAAGGGAAGTAATCTCTTTCCTCTTTCCTTTGGTTCTTCATAATTAAATTGAAGCATGGTCAAGCTTATGATCTTAAATGAAGCATAATATATTAGTGACTAGGTTCTTTTGAATTCTTTGGATGCTTAATTCATTCCTTTTATCTTATCCTTTTTTTGAATTGTGTTTTCTTGAATTTTATTGATGTTTTTAGGTTCATCTCAAGGGTTTTCCTTATGTTTGAAGGCTTGATGAGCTGCCGAGTTTGTCATAAAAGATTTGACCTAAAACCTATTTAAACTCCATCTTTTCCACTCATTTTTTCTCACCTACTCGACCCTAGCAACCATTTTCACACCTCCCCACTTCATTTTTCATCAATATTTATAAGTTCTTGGTGGTTCTTCACTTATTTTTGTTTTTCCAAAGTTCTGCAAATTTTTACACTCTATTCATCTTGTTTTCATTCACAATTTTTTAGCTCATTAGGGGGAGTTTCATATTAGGGTTGGTGTTTTCTTTCTATTTTGTTTTCATTTTACAAATATAACTCTCTATAGATCTAAGAAAGAAGACAATAATAAGGAAATTTGTTTATCTTGTCTAAGATAAAGTTGCGAGACATGGAGCAATAGATATTGCAATAGACTATATTAACCCTTTCCCATATTTTTTAAGGAAGAAGGTAAGTATTTTACACTTCTTAGAGCTAGAATTATTGTTACTCCTAGATATTTTAACTTTGAGCTCATAGAAAGGATAGACTTAAATATAAAGTCATGAAATTAAGTAAGAAGTGTTGTTAGGAAACATTTGTTCAAATGGATTATATTATTTACAAAGAGCTAACACTTGAATTCTTCACTTCACTACGCTATGAATGGAAAAAACCAAACGTGTTTTTGTTTAGATTAAGAGGGATGGAAAATCAATTAGATGAGGATGTGTTGAATTCAAGTTTTTATTCCCAAAATCTCATGTTTATAACACAGATTAAGACTTTAAAGTTCAATCATATTGGAAAAACCTCATTGGGCTACATGATTTTAATGCACACAATGCTCAATATGCTTTCATTGCGAGTTGAAAACATTTGTTATTGCAGAAGTTTTTATGCTAAAATATTTTTAATAAGACCCAAACAAATAAACGTTCTTCCAATTTTTATTATGGTGCATGGATGCCAAAGTCAAGCTTTATACATCATTTTACTTTTTTCATGCTTTAATCCAGTCCATTGCCAAAAAGAGTGATTATTTAGGAATGGGATCCATTGCTATAGTTTTGGCTCAATATTTTGATGTTATTATTAATGGTTTAACTAAAATCCCTTATGAGTACTTTCATGCCCCTTATTTGAGGAGAGCTAAAATTCTATAGCACCAAAATATGAGCTCCAGAAACCTTGCTCTCGTATTGTTATGAAACATATGTTCACCTTAGGGACTTCTACTTCTACTGTTACACCAGAAACTGATGATACATCTAGTGATAATTTTGATGATAATAAGGAAGGATTGGACTAAATCTTTAATGTAATGGAGGCCTAAAACCAGAAGATGGAGCAACGTATGGATCAAATGGATGAACAATTGTATTAGGTAGCATGCTAATAATGCTATATCACTAAGAAGTTGCTCATATTCTTCCAAGTCTAAGGGATTTAAGTGCCTTCCCTGACACCACCAACGCTACCCTTACCCTCCCCATAAGCTTTTCCTTCCCTTCATTTTTTTATTTTTTTATTTTTTTGTTTTTTAGGTTTTTTTTAGCGTTTGTGTCTTTGTTACATGTGTGTATATATATATATTTTATTTTTGTGCCTCTTTTTCATATTGGGGACATTGTGTTATGGGGAGCTAAAACAACATGCATTGCATTTTCTATGACATTTTTTTGTGAATATGCTTTCCCTGTATTTTTATGAATTTTTTTCAATTTCTATGCATTTTGTTCCATTATGTGAGAAGTACATAGGCTGTGTGCATATAATTGAATGCATAGATGGCATGGAATTAAATAGAATTAGTTCAACTAGGAACAAGATTGTTTGAGTAGTGAAGAAAATGACCTTATGAAGTCTAATTATAATTGTCTTTCTATTGAAATTACAAATTGATTAAGATATCACATAACTTTTCTTACCACTTTGACATTTTTTTGGATGCATTTCTTATGAAAATTACAATTAATTGGTAGGTTTTATTAGTGATCATTTTTAAAGGGAATTGATTAGGAAGAAGTGACATAGATTCATAAAATAAAGGAAATAAGTAATTCAATTCCTACTCTGCTAACTCCTAATGTTAAAAACAAATCAAAAGAAAAAGCGATCAAAGTATAGCTAAAGGCTAGTTGTGAGATGTGATTTAGCCAAGTAACTGGGGGTGTGCCCTATAAGATGTGCAATTTAACGTAAAAAGTGTAAACTGAAACTCTAACCATGTTAAAAGAACATCACTTAGTTAAGTAACTGGAGGTGTGCCTTTAAAGATATGCATAATCGCAAAAAAAATACTAGTTATTTATTCTTGGTAAATGTAAAAGTTAAGGTTGTTAAATGATAAAGTGAAACCTATGGATATTTCTTTCAAAATTAAGAAATTTCATTAGTGATTGCTTAGTGATAACCTACCTTCGACTTGGTAAGTTGATCATAATGCATGCTTTAAAATGCCTTGGATGTAAGAATAGGATAGCAATTCTTTAATTAATGTGCATTTTTAATTCAAAGACACTCACAATCTGAATGGAATAAGTGAATGTTTTGGATCCCCTTAAATAATTATTATTATTGGCCAAACTAGTCCTATAAGATCTCTTACCATTGTTTCGTTCAAGCATTCATTAATTTTTGCATTTTGTTTGACTTATGTGTTTTGTGTGCCTTTGATAGCGGTCAAATTGATATGATTTTCATAGTTAATTTGTTGAATTATGACCCCTAAATCAATGTTTAATTGTTTAATTGATGTCTTATAATGTTTTATTTGCAAGATAGAGCTTAATGATGCAGATTGGATTAAAAACATAAAAGAACTCTTCTTATTTCTGTCCATTAACGGCACCATAAGACGGTGCCGTTGGTGAAGATAGGGGACCGTTTAACCCTCCAGATTTCAGGTTATAACGACCGTTGTAGGGTGGCAAGGTGCCGTTGAACTCCAAGTCAACAATTTCAGCTTGGTATCTTACAGATTTCAAACTTGGCGTGATATCCATTAATTCCCTTGTCTTC
>JAOXYD010118248.1:0-11275 GCA_028565735.1 Pinacopodium congolense | reverse complement strand
ACTTGTTCGATAGGTGCACTTGCCTTTCGTCACGTTGGTTTTTACTTAATCTCATTTTGGTTTTCAAAGTAAAATCGATTTAAAGAACGCCCATTTTCAATCATTCAACCAATGATCCACACCTGACAATGGTGCCAAAAACTCTTTGCGTTGGTTAGGTGACTTTAAAATGATGGGTGATTTTAAAATGGTTTATTTTGAAAAACAACGAACTTTTAAGGCAAGTGCAGTTATCATAAAAGCAATAAAGTGGAGTAATTTTTTAGACTCCGAGTGTTGAACCCATGAGGATAAAGTTACTTAATTATCAGGTTGATCGGATTGCAATTATTTAGGAAAAATATAGAGAATTTGATTAAAATTTGGAAAAGGCTTAAAATTAACTACTTTCACTTAAACACTCTAAAAACGATTTTTGATTGCTTTTAAAAAATTATTAAAATTACCAAATGTGTAAATGAGCTATGGATTAGATGATTGATTATTTATTTGAGTTTTAAAAAAAGTTTAAAGTCTGATTAAAGTCCTTCACAAAATTAAAACAAAGCTATGGTAAAGACTTTATTTTTTCTCCATTTAATCTTGTTTAAAGTTTGGGTTTGTTTTAAAATCAAGTAAATAGGCATTAATTTCAAGAAGGCGAGTTCTGGAAAATAAATTCTAGAACTCCATCTTTCACAAAAAATCCAGGTTTGGTCATGCAAGGATTAATTTATGTTTTTTATTGATTTTTCAAACAATTTAAGATGATTTCTCATGCTTAAACTATCTTAAATCCTAATCTTAAGTAGCAAGCTTAAAATTGGTACTTTCAGATCTTTAATAAGCAAAATATCGACATTTAAACTTGCATATGAACTCTTTTAAGTCATCAAAACATCAATTCTTAGCAACAAAATCGATTAGCCACACATTTGAATCAAAACATACAAGATATGCATCTTAAATCACATACTTTAAATAGATCTACAAATATGAGCTGAATAAAATAGTTTAGAAGTTACAAAACATGTTTAGAACCCTTCTGGACAAGTCTTGAACCTCTTAACTTGATCTGGACACCACTACAGCTCTGAATCCACAAGATCTAGCAAGAAAATCAAAGAATATGCAAGGATATGCACATAAGAACATAGACTTTGATTTAATCCCAAAAAAAAAGGAGAATATAATGAATAATGTAATTTAGAAAATCCCCTATGATGATTTAGAAACTCAGATATATCTCTTAGCTTTAATCTCCAACAAACAGAACTTCAAAATACAATCAAAAACTTGAAATATAAGTGTTTTAAGCTTAAACTATCAAAGAGAAAAGGAAGAGAGAAGCAAGAGCTTCTCTAACTAGTTTGATCTGAATCTCCCTAACTCTCTGTGTGTTTCTAGTGTTTTGTTGGCTCTTTGTAGACAACCTAGACCTCCCATATATGCTAGCAGACAATGGAATTAATTGCAGACACGTCATGTTTGAAATCTGTAAGATTTGAAGCTGAAATTGTTGACTCTGTGTACAACGGCACCCCACCGTCCTATAATAGCACCCTCTCAGGGTGCCATTATAAGTCGAATGCTGGACCCTTCAATGGCCCCTTGTTCATCAGACAACGGCACCCTCTCAGGGGGTCTTTATGGGGCAGAATAAAGAGGTTTCTTCCAAGTTTTTGCTCCAATCTTCATTATTAAGATCCATTTTGCAAATCAAACATAATAAGGCATTAAATAAACAACTAAACACTAAATTAGGGGTCATAATTCAATAAATTAACCATTAAAATTATATCAATTTGACCCCTAACAATTAACATAAAAAAAGTAACAAAAAAACAAAGCAACACAATATAAATAATATTTACATCCTAGAGTAATTGACACCAATATATTCCTAATATCATTATACTTTCTTCAGAAACTGTGCCAACAAATTTTTAAACGCTTGTTTAACATAAATTTTATTTTAAATTAATTACCAAATAGTTCAAGCACACTTCCTTAAAATGATTTCAAAACCAACAAAATATGACAAGTAGACCAGCCAATAAATTCTCTTGACTTGTAAATAAGATCGAATCGAGAGCCGATCTCTTTCTCCTATACGTCATTTGACTTGAAACTGTTCAATAAATAGGTATAAATAAGTTGGAAAATGGTAAGAAAAATTAGAAAATTATTCGGCGATGATCACTGGAATATTCTTTTTTAATTGGAATATTCTCGATTTTTTGACAACCATAGAATTGAATGAAATTGGTACCAAAAGAAAACAATTTCTAATACAATGATATCAAAATCTAAACAAATGGATGCCCATATTGAGAGAAAATTAAAAAAGAATACCTTGAATGAAGAAAAAGATCAGAACTTTGTAGAGGTGATTCTAGAAAATATGTTGATTTTCTTAACAAATTGATGGTAGATTCTTGTAGAGGGAAGAAAATGCAACAAATGGATACGAAAAACATCCAATTTGGTTAAGAAATGAGCAAGATATGAGAATTTGAAATTTCAGAGACGCAGAGGATTTTCAGATGGGTTTAAGGAGGAAGAAGACAATGAATAGTAAAACTGCATCATTTTATCGCTTGATTTGTCCTTCAATGGCACCCTGTTCATCCTTTAATGGTGTCATTATAGAATGAACAGCCTACTGTTGATTGTCCATAATAGGCTGCATCAACGGTGGGTTAATCATCCTATCATGTTGGGCTATAGACCACCATTATAGGTTTGTTTTCACCTTCTTTACCTCAATTTCAATCCAATTTCAATTCAAATTCCTTCCAAACTCAAGTCCTAACCACATGATTGGATTATTCATTAAATTACTTTAGAATTCAACCTAAAAACTTTCTTAAACCAAATCAAACTCATTAAATTAAGGATAAACTAAGGAAAACACACCAAACTAAATTCAAACACTCTTAAAAGGCTTTAACACATTTATTTGAATTCAAATTCAAACAATAAAATTGAAATTAAGGTTGGGTTGCCTCCCAACAAACACTTATTTAAGGTCTTTTAGCTAGACCTTAAGGTTAGAGAATTTTACATGTCTTCCTTGGTCCAAAATCTATCAACTTTAATTCATTCTCCTTATAAAACAAATGGACCAAGTTTTGAATGGTTTTTAAAAGATTTGAAAGAATTTTATCATTTATTCACTGATCCTTAATGAAGCACCAATCATGAATTCGAAAATACCATGGTAAAAAGTCTCGAATTACCATAGTTAGCCCTGAAGTGAAAGCATAAAAACCAATGAAATCGATAAACTCCAATGCTTTCTCACCTTCAACCTCATTTTTCTTGACAAATTCATCATCATTAAGAACCTCCAAAATATTATCTTCTATTTGAAATTCATCCTTAAAACTAATGAAATCAACATAAACACCATCCATTTGATCATCCATTAGGAAGGCACAAACACTCCCTTCAACTTCAGCAACTTCATTCTCACTTTCACTTGCAACACTTTCCTTACAATCATCAATCTTCACTTTATGATTTCCAAAAGGAATTGGAAAATCATCATCTTCATCCATAGCACAAACTTGTAAGTTTGATTGCTCACATTTAAAAGATGGAGTGATCATTTTCATCAATAGTTCTTTTAAATTTGGATAAGAACTTTCCAACTCTTAAACTATGGATTGATTTTTGGCTAGATACTCATCTATTGAGATATATTAAACAAAGGTACTCGCAATTTTCAAAACAATTGAAAAGATAGATGAAGCATCTAATCCACGTGGATATGGAATCTTAGGTTGGTAAGATTGGACATTTGAATCAATAAATAACCTAGGTGAACAATTTCCATTTCCAACTTCTTCCACTTTTTCACTTCTTTCCATCACTTCTCTTTCATTCACTTCCTCCTTTTCATGATCCTTTGGTACAGTGATGGCCATAACATGTTCTTTAGAAGTAAGTTCAGACATAGAAGGTAAGGGTTGAGGCAACTTCTCATCTAATAATAAAACAATCTTACCTACTTAAGTCTCCAAATTTTTAATTGAATCTTCATAAGATTATATCGTAGACTCATTGGTTTAGATATACTTCATCACTGTATCTTCAAAATTAAACTGATGTTGATCAATTGGAATAGAGGAAATTTTTATTTGAGGATTGGCATAGGAATTTTGGTAGTTGAAAATGGGGTAGATTTCCTTAGAAAGTTCATAAGAGTCCACTCCTTGCCAAGTATTAGAATAATGGCCTTGACTAGGATCAAAGGCGAAAGAGGGTCCTATTCGACAATCTTTAGAAGCATGAAAGGAACTACCACAATAATCACAAGTTATAGGATATTGAAACACATCACTACTAAATTGAGTTTGTAAACTTTCCAATCATGTGTTATGGTCTACCACTTTAGCTTGAAGAATTGGGGTTTCGTTAATGGTATGGACTCTAAAGGGTTTACTGTAAGAAGGCTCAAAATTAACTTGAAAGCTATTACATGCCATGTCTTCAATCAATTCATATGCTTCACTTGGGATTTTTCTCATCAAAGTTCATCCAGAAGCAGCATCTATAAGACTACGAGTGGACGGTATGAGTCTGAAGTAGAAAATATGCATTAGCTTAACAATACTAAAGTTATGCATCAGAAATTCAGTAAATAACTCTCGAAATCGATCCTAAGACTCATGAAAACTCTCGCCCTCATATTGCTCAAAAGACGAAATCAAAATTTTCAATTTAGCTATCTTAATTGGGGGAAATAATTTAGCTAAAAAGCTATTGGCAAGATCATCCCAAGTTGTGATTGAATTAGGTGGAAAAGTGTTAATCCATGTGCGAGTTCTATCTTTTAGAGAAAAAGGAAATAACTTGAGCTTAAGCTCATCATTTGAAATTTCAGAATTTTGATACAAATCACATATGTCTAAGAAATTTTTTAAATGATCATTTGGATTTTTCGAAGATGAACCACTAAATTAAGAAGGCTTAATCATGGAAATTAGAATATGTGGAATTTTGAAATCATTTGAGTCTATCCTAGGTCTAACAATGCTAGACTTAGGACCCCTCCTAGTTTGCATAACTAATTCCAACATAGTTGTTCCTTTATAAGGTTCAAAAACCAAGTTCTTATGATTTTCCATTTCTACATCGAATTGATTCTTACTAAACATAAAATCAAGATCAGCACAAGCTAAGAATCAAACTCAAAGAAATAAAAAAGCAAAAAAAAACATAAAAGAAAATAAAAATAAGCAAACACACTTAAAAGAATATATACAAAATGTACATCCTAGAGTAATCGACACCAATTTTTCTAATGTTAACTTAAAATACATCGATTAATCTCCAGAATTAGTGCCAAAAACTTATTGTTCATTGGTTGAATAGATTAAAAATGGAAGTTCTTTAAACCGATTTTATTTTGAAAACCAAAATGATGTTAAGTGAAAACCGACGTGATGAAAGGCAAGTGCACTTATCAAATAAGTAATAAAGTAGAATACAATTAGAACTCCGAGTGTAGAACCCACAAGTAAAAATCCAGTATTCTTAAGTTAAATACTAGATTAATTAGATTACAATTATCTAGGATAATCTAAGCTAATTGATTAGAAAGATGAAAAGATAAAATTAATAACTATCCTAATTATGATTCAAACCTTTGAAATGTTGAATTATAAAATGATTTATAAAATTACTAAAAATTATGAACTTACGAAATCTATCTCTAGATAAGAGATTAATGAATTAATTGAGCTTAAAAACAAATTCAAAGGTAGATTAGAGTTGCTTCACAATTCAAGACAAAGTTATGGATCAGATTTATGCCTTTTCGTAATATCTTTCTTTGATCCATACCAAAGCTATTTAGAAACTCCTTAGTATATTTGACTGAACTAATGAAACTTCCATCTTTCATTTGCCTAATTTACAAACCAAAAAATAAATTAATTAAGCTCTCCTATTGTACTCATCTCAAACTCTTTACTTATACACTTTGAGAATTCCTTACACAATCTCTCATTCGTAACTCTAAAAATAATGTCATCAAGTAAAAATTGAACAATCAATATACATCATTATGCTTCTTAATAAAAGGGTTATATCTACCTTACCTTAAAAAAACTATTTTGTATTAAGAATGCACTCATCCTCTCATACCAAGTTATAAGAATTTGTTTTAAACCATATAAGGCTTTTAACAGTTTAAACACATAGTCAAGTGCATCACGATTTTCAAAACCGAATGTTTGCTTTACTAAACCTTTTTCTTAAATAAAACTATTAAGAAATACACTCTCAACATCCATTTGATATAACTTGAAACCCATATAAGATGCAATTGTAAAAAATAGCCTAATAGCCTCTAATTTAGAAATGGGTGCAAAAGTCTCCTCACAATCAATCCCTTCTTCTTGATTGTGACTTTTAGCTACTAATCTAGCATTATTTCTTAGAATATTACCTAACTCATCAAGCTTATTTCCAAATACCCATTTAGTACCGATAATTTGATGATAATTAGGCTTAAGTACTAATATCCAAGCTTTTTCCTTTTAAATCGATTCAACTCTTCATTCTTAGCTAAAATCAAAATTTCATCACTAAGAGTTTCATTTATGGTTTTAGATTCTATATGGGATAAAATCAAGATGCTAAAAATCTCTAAAGGATGATCTAGTGACTATAGCTCTTTGAACATCACTTAAATTTTAGTTTTAAGGGTCATCTTTCTTAAACCTCCTCTCTTTAGGTAAACTCTTATCTTTCTTATCACCTTCACTTAGTTCAAAAATTTGTTCACTAGATGAAGAAGGATTACCTAAGGTATTCTCTTTTTCCTCTTCTAATCATAGTTTCTCCATATCTTATGACAAACCTATTTCAACATTCTCAACACTCTTCTTTACATTAAAGAGGTTTGATTCATCAAACACAATATGCAGAGTCTCTTCAATCATCATAGCCATCTTACTAGTGAAAGAATAACCTAAAAATATACCTTCTTGATTTTTACATTAAACTTACCTAACTTATATCTAGTATTCAAAATAAAATACTTATACCAAAAAATCTTGAAATAACTAATTCGCCCAAAAATCTTGCAATAACTAAGCTTTTGCTTTTTCCCATACTAAAATTTATAGGTAGTTTTATCCATATAAGGTCATATTTAAACCTTGTTAGATACATTGTATGTACAAGCTACAGTTTTTGCCTAAAAATACTTAGAACATTATCCTAGCAATCTCTTCTGAAGTTCCTTTTTTTTTTTCCCTCTCAACAACATTATTTTGATTAGGAATCCTAGGAATAGAAAAGTTATGGAAAATCCAGTTTTCCTTAAAATATTCATCATCTCATTCTAAAATTCCCTACCATGATCACTCTTAATTGATGTAATAGTATAAACTTTTTCTAACTAAACTCTCTTAACAAACTTAACAAACAATTTAAAACATTCATCCTTATTATCAAGAAACATAACTCATATAAATCTACTAAAATCATCAACTATCACATAAATATATAACCACCTAAACTAGTAACTTTAGATGAGCCAAATAAATCTATATGCAAGAGTTCTAAAGGTCTAGATATAGTTACCACATTGTTCCTCTTAAAAAAACTTTTAGTTTGCTTTCTCATTTGGCAAGCATCACAAGCCTTATTCTTTTCGAACGTAGCCCATTCATAATCTCTTTGTTTTTTAGGTTAGAAATATGCTCTATGCTTACATCACCTATTCTCTTATGCCATATCCACAAATCTTCATTCATAGATATAAAACACTTGACGTCATGGTTAGATAGGTCATTTAAATCAATGGTATAAACATTTCCCTCTTTTTTTCCAATAAAAAAAACTATTATCTTTAAATTTAGAAATTATGTAAGTTTTTCATTTAAAAGTAACTTTGAAATCCTTATCACAAAGTTCACTAATACTTAACAAATCATGATTTAAACCAACTATTAAAAGAACATCATTAATAGTAGCTTTTTTCTTATCAACTTTACCAATGTTAATTATCTTATCTTTGGCATGGTATCTATATGTAACATAACCTTCATCTTTACTCTTCAATGAGATGAATTGAGAAGTATCTCCGTTATATATCAAGAACACCTACTATTTACATATCATATGCTTCTCTTAAATTCCTAAAAAACAAATAAATTCATTCCACTTTAGATACCTACATTAATTTAGGTCTTTGAGGGATAGATACCTTTCTGTTACTTATGCCCTTTAGAAAAATATAGGGCCTTATTTGTTTATCAAAACAAAATTTCTCAACATGACCAAATATTCTATAATAAAAACAAACATATGGAATATTATAAAAATTTAAATGTAGTCTCATGTTGTTCCTATATACATTTCAAGATCATTCATTTCTGAATCTCCTTTCTTGATGAAAAATTGGCCTAGAGTATGCATAAGATACATTTCTAGATGCATGAGCATGCATAAGGGGAGCTTATGGGGGAGTTATCCTAAATTGCCTAATAGGTGGTTTATATGCATTGTATAATGATTACGCATTGGTAAAACAATTGTGCCTATTTTTAGGAGCATACACATTCTTCCTATATATAGGCTTAGATGCATATAAAAAGGCATGATGATTCTTCCTCGACTATGTTCTAAATGATGATGCACCATTATTAAAAGATTGTATAAGAACATACTCTTCATCTAGATTCTTTCCCTTTACAAAAGTAGTCCAAACATTAGAAGTTCTAAAAGTTGTCCTAAGATTAGAAGTTCTACTTTATTAAGTGAGACCTAAACCATGCCTAACATTTGAAGTTTTTTTAGCTTTAAGAATGCTATGCAACTTCTCCTTACCCTTAGTGAATTTTTCTAAAGATTAAGGAATTTACCTCATTCTTTAATAATTTATTTTCATGAATAATCTTCTACCTATTATCATCAACGACCACACTTTTAGCTTCTAAATCATGAAAATCATTCTTTAACCTCTCATTCTCTAACCTAAGCTAATCAATCAATTCCAAGAATTCCTTGTATTTGAAAGATGGTTTCTTCATTTTCAAGGTCACACCTTCTAAACATTTAGCCATGTCATCATAACTCAATTTATTTTTAACATCCTCATTTTCATCATCATTAGAATGTGAAGTAGAGGGTACCTCATCATCCAATGTCATGAGACAAAAATTAGCATCTTTCTTCTCAAATTTCTCACTCATAGATTGGTAAGAAGTTGTCGTTGACTCATTAAACAATAAAATACCTAATTAAACCTAACTATATAGTTAGGGAAAGTCAGGATTGATCCCACAAAGAGTTAGGGTACGCTAAAGCTATTTCTAAGGTTGCCAAAAAGAAAAACAAAAAAAAAAGAAAAACCTTTGGAATTAAGTGAAATTAAAACTAAACACAAAGACAATTAATGAATTAAAAATATATAAAATATATAAAAGAAATAAACAAATGATAATTTAAGAAAGTTAGGCAGAAGATATATCCAGGATTTCAGACTTATAATTGATCATTGAAACAAATAAATTGTGAATGGTCTAAGATGCTAGCCTATAAGTTTGAACAAGCTTTCAAACCCTCAGTTCCTGTAATTTTAGATAAATCCAACAAGCTCTGAAAAAATTCCTGTCTACACAAGAACCTAGAACAAGCTCTCTAGATTTAATGACACAACAACTTTAAGTACTAGGAAACGACTAACCTAAGCCACAATCTCGCAAGCTTAAAATATGTAACTTAGAGAATTAGAATACTAGGCTAAGTTGATTAAGTTCACTAATAAATTAAATTAGCCTATTACTATCTATGGAAATCACTAGGACTATTACATATAAAAAATTCATTCCTATCAATTGAACTAAAAATTATACCTAAGATGGCCAATCCTAAGATTAATCCCTAATTCATGTCATTTAACTAGAATTCTAATTCAATCCTAACCTAAATCACAAAGACCAATCAATTCCTAATCAATTCTCACAATTAATCATCCAAAATCTCATAAATAACTTCAAATCCAAGCACAACTTAAGCTAACATCATAAAGTTAATTAAAACAAAAATAACCATAACCATAACCATATCCATAACCATAATAGAAATAACAAATAAAAGGCTGAAAAATAAAATTAAACACAGCTATATTAATAAAAATCACAAGATTCCATATAATATTCAAGCATAAAATCAACACAAATGAAATCATAACCAAGATAAAAACAAAAAACAACAAGTATTAAAAGCTTATAACATGAAATAAATAGTACCGCAAAGAAAATAATTTTTAAAAAAAACAAGAAAACCACCTAAAGACCAAGGAAGAAAACTAAGTAATATAAGGAAAATGAAGAAGAAGGTGATCTAGAGATAACAACATGAAGCTACTGACTTCTCTTTGAAATACATAAATTTCGTCCTTATATATGTGAAGCATTAGCTAGGGCTATGTGCCCTTTTCTTATTAAAAACTTTGTAGCTTTGTCCTGGATGCATTTGCTTTGTCTTCTTATGGAGAAAGCTCTCCACCTTTCAAGTGTCCTCCATTACCCTCTTAATTGGTTTTTTTTGTTTCATGCCTTGGAAAGCATTTGGTGTTGTCGTTTCTTAAAGCTTTTAAAGATTTAGGTGTCCCACCTTTTATATCACGTTTTTGCTCTTAGAATGGAAAGATTTTCTTTTAAAACTTTGTCTTCTTTTGTGAGTTGGAAGAGTGGGTGGGACACTTATCCTTCAAAGCCTCCTCCTTTTGCTTTTTTTAAAATCATTTTTTGCCATGCTTTTTTGTCCTTTCCTTATTAACAACATGTGTAGCTTCTCCTGGAAAGCTTTTTTAAACTTTTTTATGGCTTCTAAGAGGATCACACTTGTCATCCACTCACCAAAGGAATGCTTTTCTTCTTAAAATGTGTGTTTATGCTCCTAAAATCTTTCCTTTTTTCCTTAATCATGTTTTTTCTCTTGGAAGGCTTAAAGCTTTAAATGTTTTTTTTACTCTATACTTTCTTCTTGTAAAACATACCACTTTCCACGCTTATGCTCTTCTTTTTTATTTCTTTTTCTTTTTGCTTTAATTTGCTACAAATCTCTTCTGACTTCTTCCTTTTAACTTAGATTAGTGTTCTTTTGATGTTATTATTTTGCTTATGTGTTTTAAGTGTTTGAGTATTGATTTTTGGCAAGAGCTTGATCCTATTTATGTAAGTGCCTAATAGTGTTTCATATGGACTTGAAAGAGGGAGTAAAGTAGGAGAAAATGGAACAAAGGAGGAGAGAACCCAAGTCATAATCA
>JAOXYD010118237.1:0-11275 GCA_028565735.1 Pinacopodium congolense | reverse complement strand
TTATCTTGCATAGGGTGATTTTCTCTAAACCTAGGAGGGGGGTTCCTTGGACGATTGGCTAAAGGATTTTGATGGTGTGAATTGTCGTAACATGAGAAATTAGGATGGTTGTCCATTCAGGATTGTAAGTATTTGAAAATGGGTCTCTCTTTTGCCTATTAAAATTGACATACTATGTTTGTTAAAGGTCATAGGCAAAGCGAGTTCCTATTAACAATCCAAAGATGAATGGGTTGTGCTACCACAATTCTCAAAGGCTATAGGGCTTCTACAAGAACTACTGCCAACTTTCCTTTCTAAGCTCTCCATTTTCCTGCTTAGGACTGCCAAGTGAGCTTTTAGTCTATTGTGCTTGAGGCCTAGGAATTAAATGTTCTTGAATCTCCATTTCTAAAGGATTTGATTCTTTAAGACCTTTACTAGATGATGTGGTGGATTTAGGTTCCTTTTTCTACCTGCGAATTGTTCTTTCAAGTTAGGATCAAAATTAAGCTTCTGAAGCTTTTAGCCTCGAGTTTTCATGCAAGACTAAAGAAAAAAGAAAAATAAAACAACTACTAAATAATTAAAAAAAACACATAAAAGAAAGCAACACACATGCTTAAAACTAAAGCAAACAAAGCAATATAGACATTATTAAAAAACTTTAAAATAATAGTTTCCTATTATTCCAATTTTGAGAATTCCCCAGAAATGGTGCCAGAATTTTTTTAATTTTTCTATTAAGGTCAATTTATCCAAATTAATTACCAATTTCTACAATATAAGAACTTTTTCTCAAAACAAATTTTAAACCAACAAGTTGGCATGGCAAGTATATTGATCGCAAATAATAAAGTGAGCAAATTAGGCTCAAATTATCATCCCACGAGGAATTTCAAATTGCTAGTACCAAGGCAATGAGTTCATAATTGTCTAAAGAGATCGAAATTTATTGATTAAATTAACTAAATTATCAAGCTAAACTAAAGGCTAACAATTTTGCAAAGAAGCCTAGATTTGAATTTTAAGATTGCTTAATGGATTAATTGGCTAAGGACATAGTTTTTAATGATCTAAAAAGACTAATTAAGGATTAAAAGACTTGTCATATGGAAATTGCACTAAATCAAGGCAAGGTTATGGTCCAATCAATGCCTCTTCTCTAACTTTCCAAGTTAGGGTTTAGTCTACTTATAAATCTAAGAAGTAGGCTTAAGGTGTAAGAATATTAACCTAAAAATGTATGTTTTCATATTAACACCATTAAGATTAATCAATCATTGGTATTGTATTGATTAAAATCAAGTTATTCATTGCTTTTCTAGTGGATTAAATGATTACTCCGCTACTTAACCATTTATCACCTTTATCTTAAATGATTCATTGAAAACAAGCTTTAGGCATTGAAATAAGTAAAATATAGCACTTAATCATGTCTAAGCATGTGCACATATCATATAATAACCATTCATCAACCAAAAATTAACTTATCTACTCATTTTAATCAAGAAAGAAACCATATCCCTCATATTCATCATGTTCTCGAATATATAAGAACAAGAGTGGATTTGAAAACATAAATGAGTTTAGAATGCACCAAAAATAGCTAGAAACACGTCTATGGGCCTAAGATACATGATTGAGCTTTTACAATCCTTGAAAATAAGCTATATTTAAAAAAAATAGAAAATGTGAAGAGCATAAGTAAAGATTAGTAAACTTTGAGAGAATATGTAAATATGCTCTAAAAATGTGTTTCTCTTTTTGTTTCTTCTTATTTTTGGCTTTAGAACCTCAATATATATGTCAAATGCAATTTGGAGGCAAGTTGCACAAGTCGCAACCAATGGAAAATGGAGATCTAGCTATAAAAAACTCAACAGGTAATAAAAGAAAACTTAGCAAATAGTAAAACTACATCCTTTAACCACCCATTTAAGTCCCCAGATTAAACAAAATGGCAGGTCCTTATAATAAAACGGTGGTGCAGATAGGACATCATTTAACTTTAAAATGTGATTTTCAGTAGCAATTTTCTCTAATTTTCATCACATTTAATTTTCCAACTATAATGTACATCAATCCAAAAGATAAATAAACACTTTAATATCGTATTGGAGCAAATGTACATTAATTTTGAATCAAACTCATGAGAAAATGGATTAAAATCATAAGCTAATAGCATGCACCAAAATCACATGGAATTGTATGAAAACATGTCTAAAAGTTGTATAATTTAGATGCTATTAGATATCCTAACATTTGAGTTGTTACTTATCTTCAAGGAATAACTTAAACATCCACTAAAAACCATCTTGATCAAAAGTTGAAAGGTAATTGCATATAAATAAAAACAAACAAATGCAATTCATTTCATGCACAAATTAAAATTCCAGCAGGACAAAAACAATTTCATCACATGTAAGTACACAATTTGTAAAAAAAAGCAACCCTTAATGCAAAACATAAAGCATCTAAGTTATTTCATATAGTTCATCATGTAAAATTGGTCAAGGATGTTAAAAGAAAAATAAAACAAAACACAAACTTCACTTGGAGTAATTGATTTATAGGCCACCTAGCCTTTTGACATGAGGGCAATCACCTTATCATGATGTCTCCCAATTACTCATCTAGTATACTCTTTTAGCTTATTTGAGATGTCATATAACTTTTTTATGTGAAGGTGAGGATTTTGTTGTCAATGCCCCCAATTACTAGGCTAGATCATCCTCTAAAATGACTATTAACACCACTCTTACACTTCAACTTTCTAATGGATATGGAGCTATTGTTTTGAAAATTTTCACACTTTTATCAGTAAACACATGCAATTTTTTTAGGCAGTAAATTACATCCTATTCTGAATTCACATAACAATCTACATAAGCATCCTTAAAGACTTAATATCATACACAAGGGTGACCTAAAACACATTTAATCACTTAAAAGACTAGAAGAAAAGGAAAAAAAAATAGGGTTAGAAATCATTTAAGAGTTAGTCAAGGTGAAACTAAATCAAAAACTTCAAATGAATTAAAATACTGAAATTAATAATCCACTAATAATAAAAATAAGTCCAAGATAGACTATATAGGAATCACTATTAAAGTTGTAAGAAATCAAGTGTGTGATAAATAATAGAGCATGCTCATCTTCCCTACCACTTGTAAACTAAATTGACCTCAGTTTAAGTTAAAAACAAGATGAGCATACAAAGTGGAAGAAAGGAAAAGAACAATACTCCCTTAAAATTCGAAGACCAATCTAAAGGCATGGGTTAAGAAACTTCTTGTCCATTCCACATGATAGAAATTTGAGAGAAATTAATTAAGCTTGTTTTCTCATTTCCAAGAGAATAACGTTAAAATATAAACTTTACAAAAGATTAAATTAAGGTGGATAAGATATAAAATGAGAACAAAAAAATCAAATCATACCAATGTAAATCATTAAAACATAAAATCCATGATGAAATGAAGAAAAAAATAAAAATAAAAATACAATGAAAAGATGATAAGTCTTAAAGCATGCATATTTTAGGTACGATTTAGTGCTTGCTAGATGGAGTTTTGGATGAAAAAATTCTTTGCTAGTTTTAACTACACTGTACGTATGCAGGTCGTAACTTATGGTATAATTAATATCGATCCCATGAGCACTGAATCTAGGAACCTAACGATTTCAACTTCACTTTTTTAAAGGTAAAATAATATTGATGAATTGAAAATTAAACTTTACCTTAAACTAACGAAACTTGAATGAAAAAAATTGTAGAAGAAAGTAAACTAAAGAAAATACTCAATAATGGATACTTAGGGGTTGTTCTATCCTTATTCATCCTCCTTTATCTTATCAATTTAATTTTGTTTGACCCAAGATTTTCTAAAGCTTCATTACCCTCTCTCAAGGTGTAACTAATTGTCCCTAATTGAAGTAAGATAGAATTAGTCTTGCAATCTCTCATTCTACAAAACCTTTCCTAAATATTGAACTAGATGTGAAGTAATCTTATAGGTAGTTAATAAAATAGTTAAGATCTCTCTTCAACCACTTATTAATTTGTTGATTGCAGGTCCGTTAAATTACGAACTCTCATTGAGTACCCTAACTCAAATAAATAAAAAAATCTCTCAATTCAAAGTGATTATAAGCTTAACAATTAACACAAAAAATATGCATTAAATCAATAAGAATAAAATTAGATAAACAATTAAAGAACAATCCCCAAACTAGATTTACCAATCCATAATCATATTAAAAAAATAATATTCATATTAAACATCAAAAAGATGGCAAAGGAAAAGAGAAAACTAATGGTGTAGGTTGAAGCCTCCTTTTTAGGAAAATCAGGATAACATTTGTTGAATCTTTGGTCTCCTCTCCAAAATTATGTTCTCCCCCTTTTTTCTCTCAATAAAAACATTATTTTCTATATTGGATCTCTCGTAGGATCAGAATGTGGGTGCTAAGTTAATTCTCCCAACCCTTTAATCACAAAAATTCATAAAACATGTCCCTACACGTTTTGCCACCTCACCTTGCCAAATCAACTTTTTCTAGCTTTAAATGTTTCTTGGTATTTCACTATATCTTTGTCTACAAACCTCCTGTTGACCCCAAATTTCATATGTAAGCTCCTCATATATTGTTCTAGCTCCCTGTAAAATTTCATTGAAATCCGAGCTCTATAAGGGTATCTAATGCATCACCAAACCTGCAGTATGAAAACTGATGCTAAATTCGGGTCTCATTCGTTACCTACAATTTCAAACATCGAAGTACATCAACCCATCCTTCAAATAAGTTAATATTTTGCCCTCAAACACTAGAAAATACCCCAAAAAATCAAAAGCCTAAAAGATAACGAAAAGAGATGCAAAATTTCATACTAACTAAGTTTAAAACACACAAATAATACTTAAAAACACCTAAAAACAACCTATAAACAAACTATAAAAACACACTTATCAACTATTAAGGGTGGTGGGCGTGGATTAAGTGTTGAAAAAATTTTATAAGCTAAGCTTAAACCACTTAAACCAATTTTATACTACATGCAATCTTTAAACAACATTTCAACCTCTTTGTTATACAAAAGCTTCTGGCAAGTGTTTACAAGGAAAATATTAAGGTAACAACATAATAAATAGAAATTGAAGAGTTAAAGGAGAGAGGATACATAAGAATTTTTATAGTGGTTTAGCAATAAACTTAGTTGCCTAGGTCCACTCTCTAGTAATTATGTTAGATGTTTCATTAAAACTAAAAAATAAAGTACAAATCTTCTTTAGCTGAAGAGAAACCCTTTACAATCCTAATCTTCTTGCTGGAGGGTGAATAGTAACCTTCAACAAACCTTTTTCAAGATAAAGAGAAGCCTTTACATCAATCATAACTAAGAAAAGTAAAAAAGTCCCTTTAAATAAACACAAATACACCTCAAAGGTGTTTCATTTGAAATTTTAATAACTAGAGGGCTTAAATGCTTTCTAATATGAAATATATAAAAGATAAACCTCTTGAAAGATTGATAAAATAGAATTTTTTTATGCAAAGCAATGCATTAAAACCTCATCAAGATTGTTTAACTACCATTAGGCCTCTTATTTATAGTGTTCCTAATCTCAAATGGATATTACAAATAATTACTAGCCATTAGAAATGAAATATACATTGTTACTATAACTAGCCATTATGTCCATTTTCACTCTATCGATCAACAAATGTCCCAAGGTCTGGTCAGTTAACCAACCTAAATACACTAGTCGATCAAAAGTGTTTAAAATATCTCCAATCAACCAAACAACAAATAGCGATCAATCTATCATTTAGAAATTCAATTTTTAATAACTACTAAATATATAATTATACCATATTTAACTCAAAATCAAATCTTTCACTTCCAATTCTATTAAACCAAGTTATAAAAATTTCCTCAAGTAATTTTGAATACAAAGACTTGTTACTTTAGATAAAAAACAAATTATGTATTGGTTTATAATAAAGTTAGTTCTTTGAAGCTTTTGTTTTCAAAACCAATTATAAACCATTTTCAAACATTGTGAGAGCTCAAAAACAAATTATGTCTTGGTTTATAACAAAGTTAGTTCTTTAAAGCTTCAAAACCAATTCTAAACCATTTTCGAACATTGTAAAACAATTTATTTTATTTTTAAAATGCTTCACATAGGTTTATAAAAATTTCCAAGGCTGCTTCAATTGTCAAGATAATTTAATGATTCATACACTAAATTTAGCCTATCTAGCAAAACATTTATGCATCATTGAAAACATATGCAAATCTAAATGCAATTGGAGCCTAAATAATTATCAAAGCTTCAAGAAAAACTTATAACTAAATTTAAACTACCTAAAAAAAGGTCATCAAGTTTCCAAAGTATTTGATCTACCATTTTCTTCAATTTTGGTCTCTAAGTTTAAGATTCCACTTTAAAACCAATGGCAAACATACCTATCTTATAAACATTTACACAATAAACCAAATCAATTGTTAAAAAATTGTAATCATGAAAACCAAGATCTGAACCTCCCTTAGTTCAACAACAAAAATGGATAAAGAATTTATTGTGGTGTAGGACTCCACATCCACATCCACATATTACATTCATTTTATGATTAGCTATCAAAACAATATTAGGCACTTTGGATAGGATAAGAAGATTTATCATCATCATTGATATATGTATCTTATGTAAACAACAAAATTAAAGTCATGATATTTCTTTTTTAGTTTTCACTACTCCAAAATTGTATAGGAAAGTATTAAGTAACTCTACAATTTATAGTTTCTTATAGGAAACTACATATACATTATTGAATGGTGCAACAAGTTTAACAATTTTCATAAGGGTGATTAGCTATTATTAAAAGTGTCACTAAGCTATGTTATTTATTTCCTATGATAGGGAAAAAAAAGAGACTTTTTAGTGCATAAGAGATATAACAGGACAAGATTATTACAGATACCTATGATAACATCACCATGCACTCAATTTCACATAGATTTTATAAAAGTTGCAACATTGTGATAGTAAACTAGAGATTCTTGGTTTCACAATGAATTGATTCCAAAGGAACTAATATGTACGAAGTTGAATCTTATAGAATAGATATCCAAGAATGGTAAGGAAGAGGTTTTGGAGATTAGTAATAAAGTGGATTGGAAGACAAGAGTTAGCTCCCTAAAATAATTACCTCTTATTAATGAGTTCTATATAGTAGTACTTGTTAGGATGACTTCTTGTCTAGGAATGTTAACTATGACAATGGTTTATGCTCTCTAAGGAGTTGTTTTATATGAACATTATGCGCATGTTTTTTAGCTATAGTTTATATTCTTTAATTTTCTCAAAAAAGGGGGGAGATAATGGTGATACTAAATTCATAAATCATGAATTAAGGGGAAGTATGCACTACATAACATAGGTTGAAGTTACTCAATGCCATTTATTTTCAATAATATCACCACATGATTTGTAATCATAAACAAAGAGAAGATTATTAGATTAAGTGAGGTCCTAACCCATTTTTTTGACAATAATAAAATATATTACAATTAATCAATTTAATTTTGGTGATATTACTAACTCTATTGTAATGAAATCAAACAATATGTAAAAGATCAAGTTCAAAGTGAGTAAAAAAGCTAAGGGGATCAAATATGCTATCAAAGAATGACAAATGAGTACATTGAAGCATATAAAGCATCTTCAAAAAGCATAAGTGAAATTTAGTGAGAAACTAAAAACAAGGAGAAATCAAGCACAACAAGATTTAACAAATCATTGTAATTCTTCTTGTATACTTATCTTGGTCATTTCAATTATTTAAGGGCTTAATCATTACATGATTATTTGCATATAGGCATAATACATAAATTCATTCATAGTTAATTTGTTTCGATCTTAAAAATAATTTAATCTTTTAAAAAAACTTGAGGAACTTATAAAATTATTTTCTTATCAAATCATTTTCAATGAATTTTTTGTAAAAGGACTGTATTTTTATTTTTGAAAAATTTAAGAAGTTTTGAAAAACTTGTTTAAAGAAGTTTGGTTGATTAATCTATTGTAGTGGTTGACTAATGATAGATTTTTGAATAGCTTGGTCAACCAATATGTTTATATGGTTGAATAATGTGCTTTAAAAGAAAACATATTATATATTGAGAGCTTATTTTGACTCATTAGTCATCTAAGGAGCTACAATGGTGTGCATTAGTCAACCAATGCTATAGTTGCTAGTTTTTTTTTTCTAATGATTATTTTGAGTTATCTAAGTATAAATAGACCAAATATAAGTTATGAGACAAACCTTTAAAATACTAAAGAGTTTCCAAGAGGCTAGAAATAACATCTATGCATTGCATAACATATGATAAGCCTTTTTTAAATTGTATGTAAGAGAGGGATGTTTTAAGTTATGTGGCTATACAATTTTCACAATTGGAAATTTTACTTGAGATAAATATTGTACGATTTCCTCTTGACCTTATATAAAGATTTGTAATGGGATAAACTCTTAACTCATTGTAAAATAACATCATTCTAAGAATTTCTCATCATTTGTAACAAAGAAGATGTTGTATTAAGGTCTTTTATTCACCATTAAAAAAAAGAAGATAATGAATTCCTTAGTAGAGCTTAGGAAGTTGACAAATGTCAAGGTTTTTTGGTTGAATCACTACAAATTTGTTTTCATCTTTTCCTATGCTTTTATACTATTATTTTGTTTATTACAAACTTTTCTTTAATAAAAACATTCATGATCATTTATTAGAATAGGCAATTTATTCATTGATTTTTAAGATAATAAATCTGCTAGTGATTATCATTTTAAAATTTTTTTCACTTCAATGTCAAACCTTTAAAAGTTTTCAAATTAATGACTAACTTTTTAAAACTCGTTCAACTTAGGTAAAAAGGTAAACTTCATTAATTTTTTACTAATGCAACTAATGGAGCCTAATATGCGGACATCCATATGGAAGAAAGTACACACGTGAATATCCATATATACAATCTTATGATTGACAAAATTTAAAAATTCGATTTAATGATTAACTTTTTTGAAACTTTCACTTCAGTTTCTAACCTTTAAAAATTTTCAATTTAGTGACTAACTTTTTAACATTCTTTTAAATTGGGTCAACATTTACTTTTGTATTATAAAAATAAAAAGTGGTTGATACACCAATATTTTATTAGAAAGTATTATATAATAATTTATACATTTTTTAATAAATATTTAATTATATGTTAGATTCCTTTTCAAAAAATATCCAAGATTTAAACTTGATAAATCTTTAACCTAAAGGAAACAGTTCATAATTAAGTCTTTTAAATTAGATATATAGCAACCACAAAATATTTTTTATAAATAAATTTAGATTTAAAGATATATTATTGATATATAATAAAGATAGATATGATCATAAAAAAGAACTTGTTCCTTCAAAAGATTAAAAACTATTCCATTGAAAAATAACTCAATATATACTCTCACTATAAGTTCTTAACATTTTTAAGGATTTTTAATTGGAAGTTTTGATAATTTTACTAACTATAAGAATTTATTTGATAGTTTTGATACCTCATAAATTTAACCATTTTTAACATATATGAAATAGAAAATTCTAAAACTATTATTTCTCTTATATAAGAAGATCAAATTAAATTTAGTTACTTAGAAAGAGAGGAATGCTAGAAAACATGGATCTTCAACTAAAAGTAGTCATATGTTCCTTCATTCATGTATCAGTTGGATTAGGGAAATCCTGGTTTCTAAGATGTATGACTTAGATTGTTCTTCCTCTTCCTTTTTTTTTTTTTTCTGTAATTGGGGTATATTGAGTAGTTAGATTTTGGTTGGACTTCATATCATCCTTGGATGTGTTATGTGATTTGTATCTAAGACGGTGACTTTGTAACTCCTATAGAGTGTTGGGTTTAATATATTCTTTTAATTTACAAAATTAAATTAAATTAATTTTAGTTTTAAAGTAATCAAATAATTATTTTTGTAGTTCTTCAACATTTTCTATTCTAAATATTTGTATCATTACATTCATTAATTTTACATTGGTAATAAGTTACTTTCAATTTGAAATCTTTTTTAATGTATAGGTTTTTTTATAAGGAGATCTAATATTTGTCAATTGGATAGTTTTCAATCTTTTGAAAGAATAAGTTATTTTTTATTTTTATATCTATTTTTTGTTATAAATTAATAATATCTTTAAATTTAAATTTATTTATAAAATATATTTTTAGATTCCATATATTTAATTTAAAATAATTATTCATGAATTATTTCCTATATATTTAAGACTTATAAAGTGTAAATCATATATATCTTTTGAAATAGAGTTTAAAATATAATTAAATATTTATTAATTAAATTTAGAAGCCATTGTATAATACTTCCTAATAAACTATTGGTGTATTAATCACTTGTTTTTTATTAAAAAACTAATTTTAATTTAATTCGAACGAATATTCAAAAGTTAGTTACTAAATTAAAATATTTTAAAGGCTAGACACTCAAGTGAAAATTTTTGAAAAATTAGTCATTAAGTTGAAAATTTTGAAGGGTTGATCAGTGATAAAATTGTTATATAGATATCTACATATGCTTTTTTGTCATGCGATTATCCACGCGTCAAGCTTCGTTAGCTGCATCATTTAAAAACTAAAGGAATCTATTTTTTTTATTTGAGTTAAACACTTTTAAAAGATTTTCATTAAATTGAAAAATTTTAAAGTTTAGAAACTAAAATGAAAAAATATCAGCCGATTGATAACTAATAAATTTGTTATCCTTTAATGTAGAAATAAGGAAAAAAGTTATGTTTTAGATAACTTAGTTTCTTTGAATAAATTTATAAAAGTAATCTAGTGCCCAAATAAATATAAAAAATGTTCTTTAAATAAAAAGAAGAATAACTCATTAGGCATCACATTATTTTGGCTTCATACAATCCTAATGTTTATACTTTATGATGTTTTCGTAACCTAAGGATGAAAATGTCATCATTTCTGTAATTTTAATAGATATATTTACTTCCCATAATGTGTTTTTCATAAAAGTATTTACTTTAAGGTTCAAAGGAGTTTTTGGTGTTATCTCCTCTCTCTCTCTCTCTCTCTCTAGAGATATATATATATATCTTATTAGGGCTTATTTTGTAATTTACTTGTAATATTCTTAACTATTTTGTAAAATTCTTTTTTTTATTGTCTTTAGTGATTCATTATGCTATAAAAATCCA
>JAOXYD010118226.1:0-11275 GCA_028565735.1 Pinacopodium congolense | reverse complement strand
CTTTTTCACTCAACTGATTAACTTTTCAAATGTTAATCACTCAATTGAAACTTTTAAAAGTTTGATCACTTAACTGAGAAAATCCGAATAGGTTGATCACCTCAATGACTATTATCCGCAATAGATATTGAATAAACCTAATGTCATAAGAGTGAAAACCTCACTTATCATACTGGAAACTGACTACAATCAAGCACACTACTAGGTCAGATGGTAGATCATTGTCGAACTCAGTCATCTTTTTTAGTATTCCATCATATTGAACCACATAAAAAACAAGCATTCCTTTCTACAAAGGAAACAATATAACAGTAATAATCCAAGACAATAGAATTCAGTTAAAAACTTCTCCATTGATCCTATCAAGACAACCAATAAGAAGAAACCAATGAAGTATCATTCTTGAACATAAGAGGGTTGAGATAACATGCTAATGAATGTCCAAGGTAAGATGATCCTCAATTTAGGAATCAAATAAGCTATTAAACATCCACCCAACTCCACTTGTGGCCTTCTTAGTTGTGCATAATACTTTGAAATGCCTTTCTTCTAGTTGGAAAATTTTGTTATTCCATAAAATTAGTTCCAACATTTATAACAAGTTTAAGATCACAAAAGGAACTCCAGCAACTCAAGCAACTCAACCGGCTCATTTTTCAAGAAAGTCATATACCATGGATAACATCCCAGTATTAGCATTCATTTCTATATCTAACTGAAAATTACATAAATATAAAATTACCATTTCACACTAAAGAAAATATCGTCATGCCAATTACATGCATTCACACACTTTGTTAATCTGATAGCCAAGGAAAACTACGGAACATTTTACATATCATAACGCTCTCAAGAACACATTTAACATAATAATCTACTATTTAAAGAACCTCATTAAACACATACCTTTGGAATATGTTCGAAAGTAGGTTTTGATGAGAAAGCTGTTCAATAGTAAAAAACAACAAACCTTACAGCCATCCATCGCTAAAATATTTAGCATACGGGATGTGTACATATAGAACTTGAAACATATTTGTTAGTTGGTTTAGGCACACACCAATCCTATTTGAATGTTTTCCACGTACATAGGCACTTGTTGAAAAGTTAATAGAGAATAATCAATAATAGAAAGAAATGGAGTGAGGACAAAAGTTATGATGGATGTTATTCCCAATTCATATAAACAGTAAAGGTTTAACTTACACCCTCTATATGGGTCTCCAAATGTTGAATCAAGTGCAATGCCTTGTTTTCCTATGTTCTGGAGTATAAACTCTACAATTTGTTGCTGATAGGAAAAAGGAAGATTTTCCTTGAGTAGCCATTTGTCAGCAATATCATATAGATTATTTGGAACATCCTAGTCAATTTAATAAGAACTTACAAAAGAGACATTATGAATTACAGATCATATCATATCATATCATATCAGCCAAAATCAATAACTTGCCTTAATTTGACCATCACCCAACCAGAGAAGAGAAAACACATCACCACTTCTAAATGAAAATTTTGACTTAGAAACTCGATGTAAAGCCTTCACAAGAAAGGTACCAAAAATAGACCTGTGTAGGGTTTAATTCTTAGAAGTTGCTGCAAGAAAATAAATTCTAAAAGAATGGGAATAGGTTGTCCACAAATACTAATAATAACTAGGAAATGATTAGGATTGGAGCTACTATAATGTCAAAGGTAAAGAAAGATAAGTGTTGAAAAGGGTAAAGGTTCTTAAATCAGGAAAATAAGAACAAATTGCAGCTATAGAAGGCAGTGTACCATCTTCTCACCTGAATTCCAACCAACTCAAGCTTGTTACCTTTAGCCAAAAGATCATCAACCACCAGTTTTCTATCAAAAGTAATAAATCCAAATCCAGGAGAACCGTTAGTTGAGTGGTCCCTCATGATGTGGTGCTGAATGACTTCCCTAAATTACGAAAAGAATTCCATGAGTTCATCTGTATATGGCAATCGATACATCAATTCAATATAATCATAGATATGCTATGCTCACTAAAATAAAAGGAAACATACATACAACTTTCTAACTGCTATTTAGATTCTATACATGAAGCAAGAATTCTGCCAACAAAAATTTTTTGGTTATAAAATCCTTTGATCCAATAGCCCCTTTGGGTATTGTTCATTTGGTTTCAACCTAAAGAATACAATAACTACATCATACATCAGAAAACCACATGATTGTCAAATAAACTTGCAAAAGGGAAGAAGGAACCAGCTATTCAGTTCATTAATGCTAAAAACAGAAACCCCACTAGTTTCCCATTGATGATGTGTGTTTCTTGAATGACTTGATCGACAACCAAGGTATCTCTATAGGCCACAAGGTTGTCTTGTCTTTTTTTCATCATCACAGTCTGTAATTTCACCATATTTACCAAAATATTTGAGGAATTGTGCTACATAGATGGATACCCAAAAAAAAAAAAGGAATAAAACATTGAAAAACCAAAAACAAACATAACTTCAAGTACAGGATAAATTGTAAATTTGCACAGGATGAACAAACTAACCATTAGTTTTCTCTCTTGCTACACCTCCTATAAATATCTTTCTACAACATGTTGGGTAATATCAAACAAACTAATAAAACTAATAGTTTAATATGTTGTTGAAAACCAACACTACAAATTATCCACAAACTGAAAGTACTAACCACGAACACCTACAAAAACACAGAAAAAAGTGATTAGACATTAATTAAACAAAAAAATGAAGCCGATCAAATAAGGGGAATTTTCCAGCTTCTGTGAACCCAAAAATTCACAATAATCCCCAAAATTCCAACCTAAATCAAAAGAACAAATTGATAATAACACAAAGAAGAGTTAACTTTTTTTGCAAGGAATATCCAAGTCACTCAAATCCTAAAAAGGAACAGCTAGCCCAATTCATATTCAAGATCGGGAAACCAAAAACCAAGCGAAACAATTTTTCAGGTTCAAGGAATTTCGAACAAAAAATCATATAAAACACTGATGCGAAATAGAACAAGATCACATTGACTACGTCACAAAAATACATTGATCATAATTTGAAATAAAAAATAGAAATAGAAGAAGAAGTAACCTAGCAATTGAAGAAGTGATCATAATTTGAAATCAAAAATAGAAACAGAAGAAGAAGAAACCTAGCAATTGAAGAAGTAAAAAACCCAATTCGATCTAAGACAAAGAAATAGCCTTCACACACCTTGAAGTAATGATAGATAAGTACAATTACAAACTATAATTTCATCATAATCAAGTTGTTCTTGCCTGTCTCGCCATATGAGGGAAGCAGCAGTCAGACACCCAGAGAGGGATTGGCGACGGAACTTGAGGGACATGCCACTTAAATCTGACTGAAGAGATCGATGGACACTCCAGTTTGTGGTTTGTTAGAGCTTAGGCTATTGAAATGGTGAAGAACTGGTGATAGGTAGAGACCGATGTCTACGAAGCTCCATAGAAACAAAGAAAACAGAGACGTATACGTGATGGCGTTTGGAACTTCGAATGCTGAGAAAAATTATGCGTTTTATTTGGTTATTTTACAAAAACACCCATATGGCCTTCTCCTCATATCTCAGGGCTAGATAGGGTTTCAAAAGTCGAGGCACATAGTCAAGTCCTTTCTTTTAAATGATGATGGCAGTACAAAAGCATCAACACCCACTCACTTAGTTTCTTTATGTGTCAAAAAAGCAAAACTAGATAAAAACCCTTTTTGTTTGTATTTTTAATCATTAATATAAACTGGATATCTAAAGCCCATAGGGCCAATAGTTCAATTGTCACAAGTACCCACTTTAGTTTGGAAGTGTTTTCTAAAATTTATCCTTGAAAAAATTAAATATATTAAAATGGAGAGAAAAAGAAATTGCAACGATCGAGGATACTTTAAGGGCCTATTTTTTATTACTCTTGTTTTTTATTTTTATTTTTTTAAATACAAAAATTAAGGAAGAGATTTATATTTTATTTTAATTTTTTATTTTTAAAATCAGAAAAATCGAAATAAAAATAAAAAAACTAAAAAACTGAAAAAATCGGAATAGAAATAGATAAACTAAACAACTAAGTTTTATACATTTGAAAACAAAATTTTAAAAGAAAAATTTCTACATCTAGTAATTAATATAATCTATTAATTAATAAGTATTTTAGATTATAAGAAATTGTTTTGATTTAAGAATTTGAATTTATTTTATATTTGATTGTCATTAATAAATTATTTTTTAATCACAAAATTCAGCTGAATATGTGTTTGTTTTTAAATTTTTATTACAAATATTAATTAAATATATTTTTTTAAAAAATTAAAAAAATAATAAATTAAAAATCACAATAAAAAAATACCAGTGATACTAAACGATTTCTAAAATTGGAGATGTCCATTAAAAAGTTAAAAGTTAAACAATAGTTTTCATAAAGTACTTCCAAATTCCAAAATAGAAGACCATTTATGGTTGGAAATTCCGAACACATCATTACCGCCAACCTCAAAGCAAGAGGATTTGAAAAAACAAAAGAGGAGATAAGAAAATCATATCAAACTCCGTGTTACCTTTTGAACAATATACTCCTTCATCTTTTAATGAAGCCCATCAAAGAAGAGCTTACCAAATCTCAGCCCATTACCTCCATTTAAAAAATTATGAATGAAAAGATAAGGGCTTTAGGAATAATTTAGAAACCGAAGTTACAAGAGGGAGGAAAAATATGTTAAAAATTATAGTATGATTAACAAAGCATCTATAACCTTAGAGCTTATATCTACAGTTAGATTGAAAGCAGAAAAAATGTTTCTAAATTCATTCTAATAAAAAATTCGGCGTTAAATAGAGATGGTGCTCCTCCCAAAAGACAACAGAAATGGTTTACACGGAATTGAAACGGAAATGAGTAATACTAGTTGGAATAAATTCTTAATCAGCTTATCATGCGAGTTAAATTACCTAGTGTACCATCTTTTACCATCTTTGATCGTTAACAATCTAGCTATATATGTCTTTAGCCTACCAGTGAATAATAAAAGCTATAAAATGCTCTTCTTGATTCTTTATCTACTGTATACCATTGCATCCAACCAGACAGCCAGCTACTTCTTCTACAAGGACACGAAAAAAAAAAATTTCACGAGGAAAGTACTGATTCGGAGAACAAGTACTTGGACACTATTTAGTTATCTTAGAAGGTACCCTAAAGCACTAACAATATAGCTACCAAAGAAAATTCAGTTGAAATATGTAACCCCTTAATTCACATTTATTTCAAATCCAATAAACCTTAATTCATAATTAATAATAAATAAAAACTTTAGATCTATTCATTAAAGGCATGTATATACCCAATCAATTCTAATAATCAATTAAATAATTTTATCTAAATCTTAAAAAATGTTCCAATAATAGAAAAGACTACTTAAAATTTTTTTTTCCATTCAAGCGTATAAAGAATGTAAAAGAAATG
Organism: Pinacopodium congolense; assembly: GCA_028565735.1. NCBI lineage: Eukaryota > Viridiplantae > Streptophyta > Magnoliopsida > Malpighiales > Erythroxylaceae > Pinacopodium > Pinacopodium congolense. Next base: position 5,799 of record JAOXYD010118226.1, on the reverse strand, counting down.
TTGCGGTGTTGCTGACCCATCTAATATGGTCAATGAGGTGAAAATCCAAATGTTAAAGAGAGTTCAACTACTATTATTAACCTCTTAAAAATTGTAAATGATAAGGGATGAACTGCCAACTTAATAAAAGATAATTAGAATATATGTCATACAATATAACATACATAATATAAATAAATAAATAAATAAATACATAAAATTAAAGGAAAACTTATGCATGCAATTTTCATAATTTAATCATATCCAAATTGTATCTAATCAACTAGTTAGTTTTACCACATAATGTAATATTCATAAAAATGTTTCTACAGTTAATAAAACAAACCTTAGAATTTAATAATTATATTTATTTCTTATCATCTTCTACATTATTGTTCCATATTTTACTACACCTTTTAATTTATGCATCTATTTATTCTAATATAATTATATTCATGCCTGTTTAGCTAATCCCATCCTTACATCTTAATATGTAATATGTATGATATCAATAACAGGTACATGATACTTCTCAATCATATAAAGTACCCTGAGATCAATCTAATGCCTTACCAAATAGCACAAGATATCCCCCATTATCTAGAACACTTGGTCACCACTCTGGTGTTTAATTGAAATCATATATGGCATTGTTGGAACTTAAGATATCTTCACATATGCTCTATAAGCATATGCCTAATGAAAATGCAATTATAATCTCATAGTCTTATAACACATGGCTATATTATCACAGTTTGATTATTAAATATACCTTATCTTAGGTAAGGCACTAATTCATTATCTCTTTCAAGTTTTTAATATATCACAATTCTAATTGATCATGTCTTGTCATGATATTCCATACTTATAAGTTTTTAAAAATGTATGTGTTTATGCCTAACTCATGATTAATACAACATATCACTAAAATTTATGTGTTCATGCCTAACTCATAAAGCACATTTTGTTCCTTTTATCATATCATCATAAATCCACCTGAAAAATAATTTATCATAAGATCCATAACATAATCACATATTATTTAATTATATAAGCAAATAGACGCAATATTATTGTTGAATCAAGGTGGTTCTAATCATGTGTTTTGATGATGATAAAACATTATTCTTACTAATGTTTAAGTTTTTGATGTTTATAAGATAGGTTGTTGTGTAAATTGTAAGAGCATATATATGGAGCCTAAGGTTGAAGAGTAAGGTAGAAGAGCTCAAGGTATTAGATGATCAAGCTTGAAGATTAAAAGAAAAAAAAATTAATATTAGATCAAGATAAGAGAAAGAAGATTAACATTAGTTTAAGATAAAGCTTAAGTGGTGATCAAGCTTGAAGATCAAGAAAAAGAAGATCAAGCTTTAATTAGGCTTAGGAAAGGTCTTAAGTTATAAGTCTTCTTAATCTTAATCAATGCTTGAAAAGGGCTCCCACATTTGTATGAACATTTGCATATAGGCATATAGGATTTGAATTGTGATTTTAATGATTAACTTGATTTGATGATAGCCTTAGTATATGAGGAATTGAATTAGGTAACATATAGGCTAATCATTGATGTGTTTATACAACATGAATTGTTTTAATATGTTTGATGTATTTAAGTTAATTGAATTGTTACTTGAAGTTGTTTATGTATGTCTAAATTTGTTTGAATATCTTTGTGTTATGAATTTTGGATTATGGAAGGTTTATGAATTGATTGAAAAGGTTTTTAAGTTGGTTAAAATGAAAAGTTTTCATAATCAAGGAAATTATTATGTTTTGAATTGATTAAATTGTTTTGTTGATTTAATTAGCCTTGAATTATGCTTTAAAACTTTCTTGAAGTGCTGTTTAATGTTAGGTATTTGTTTGGAACGTTTTAGAGTTGGTTTGGAGTGTTTTTCATGCTTTTTGGACGTAAAACTGCTGATAATCCATCAATGGTGGGCCTCAAGGGTACCATTGTACTCTTGTTTCTAGAAGCTATCAACAGCGGGTTGTTCTTAGAACAACGACACCGTTGATAAGCCTAGAGGGTGCCGTTGATCAGTCAGACTCTAACGGCTAGTTTCCTGTTTCGGACATAACAACTTTTTAACCTCTCAAACGGTTAGTTTTTGTTACTAATGACTCCAAACCTCTCCCAACACTATATATATGATTCCTAAATAGATTGAACAAGTTTCAAACATATGAAAATAACATTACAAAGATCAATCATTAAAGTTCTAAAAGCTTTCTTTATTTTCTATACAACATTTATTCAATTTGTATTTTAATGTTTTAAATAAGTTTCTTGTGCTGTAAATCTTAGGCTTCTAGTATGGTTAGATATAGACGAAACTAAAAAAGCTTTCAATTGACTTTTTGATTCTTCAAAACTATCATAGTTTTCACTCCTCATAGTTTAACTTCTGTGTTCTTCATTTTTGAGCAAGCAAAACTATTTTTATTGATTCAAAATTATGATACACATTTTGCTTAAGGTGCTAGTAGTGTGCTAGTATTTTTGTTTCAATTCTTAAGTGATTATATTGTTTGTTTGAGCTTGATTTGTTTAGGTTGCTCAAAGCTCTCCAGGTTTGTGCATTCTAGCTTTAAGCTTGATTTTGATCATTCATTTGATGTGTTAAAATTTTTTTTGCTACCAAGATATATTGTTAATTTACATATTGATATGGCAGCAGCTTTATTGCATTTAATTTACATCATTTTGGTGATTAAATTCATGTGTTTATGGGCTGGAACTTAAAGACACATATTTTGGACAGATTGTATGTTTGAATGTTTAATATGATTATATGATAGTTTAATCATGTTTTTAGTGTTCAACTTGATTGGTCATGATCTATTGAAGTGCTAAGAGGCTAGTGATAATCTTGGTTTGCCTCTAGAATTTTCAGAATTGTTTTTATTGCATGAACATTAGAGAAACAACATAGAAGGTGTGCTTTGGTGACTTAATTTGGGAGAATTGAGTATTGTTGTGGTATAGGCTGCTCTTTGCCTTTAAATTAGATTGTATAGGTTACTCTTCACCTAGGATAAAGAAGATTTGGATTGAGTTAATCCTTGTTTGTGAATTGGATTGGTTTAGGCCTTTATTGTGCATTGAACATTCCATATTGCATTTATTGCATTTGAGCCCTTATCTTGTATTGATTTTTATCAAGAGTGTGATAAGTAATATAAGCTTGGTCTAAAGCTCAAGAGAGCTTGGATTAGGGGCTGTCCATGTAGGACAAAGATTGTAAAATTTGGTTGTGTTGGTAAGGCTCATCTTTGCCATAAAAAGATTGTTGTAAGGGTTAGTCTTCACCCTCTTTGTGAAAAATAAGATTGGTAGGTTCCTTTTGACCTTAGAATACAAGATTATTGTACAGGTTTCTCTTGACCTTAGAACAAGATTGGATTGGGTTCCTTTTGGCCTTGAATCAAGATTGTGTAAAGGTTCCTATTGACCTTGAATCAAAATTGTATAAAGGTTCCTCTTGGACTTGAACCAAGATTATTGTAAAGGTTCCTCTTGGCCTTTAACCAAGATTGTTGTTAGTGAATTTCCAACAAGTAGTTATAGAGAGGAACATAGTCTGTCTTTAGGATAGGAGAACCTTTATAAATCTTGGTGTTCATCTCTTCCCTTTTTTTTATTTGAGCATTTGTGTTTACTTTATTGTTGCTTGATATTGGCATAAAGTTTTTCTTTCATTTAGGATGAATTTTGGTTTAAATATTTCATATTGTTTAAATTGGCCTGAGGTGTTTAAAGTGTTTTAATTCCGTAAGAAAGTTGTAAACACCTAATTCACCCCCCTCTTCGATGCGATAGGGCTAACAATTGGCATCTCACATTTGCATAATTTCTAACGAAATTATGAGTAAAGATTAGAAATGGCACATTGTTTTGGTCAAGAGGGTTTTGAAGTTGATAAGCCACCAATTTTGTATGGAAATGATTTTCTTGAAAGGAAAATTAGAATGAATTTCTTTCTTATGGGTCAAAATTTTTATTCATGGGGTTTTATTTCAAGTGGGCCGAATGGATTTTCAAATGAAAAAGTAATTTCTTTAAATGAAAAGTCCATGCATATCCTTTATGATGCATCAGATAGGATTGTTTTTGATAAAGTATCTATGTGCAAATTTGCTTTTGAGCTTTGGTGTAAGTTGGATCAAATTTATGTAAAAGGCATTGATGAAGAGGAAGTTAAGGAAGTGGAGGAAACTAATGAAGAAAAAGAAGTTCAACATGAATGCCTAGTAGTCTTTATAGAAGAAGCTCCATCATCATCAAATATTCAAAAGGAAAGCAATGGGGTACTCTCTAACTCAGATGATGATGAAAATAATGTTGAATATGATGAAATATCATTTGATGAATTGGTTAAGGTTGCAGAAGCTCTTAAAATGAAAAGGAAGAATATTTCTTCCAATTATAAGAATTGTAAGAGTTGTTGAATGATCTTAGGATAGAAAATGAAAAATTGAAGAATGATTTACATGCTTTAGAATCTAAGCGTGTGAATGTTGCCTCTAATGATTTAATGGTTGAGAATGATAGATTAGTGAATGTGAATGACAGTTTGAGAAAGGAATTGGATGCATGTTTTCATGAGAATGAGAAGATTAAAATTGAAATGCATGATGTGTTAGAATCAAAGAGTGCATGCATGATAGAAATTGATAGATTGAAAAATGAAATGAATGCCATGCTAGATTCTAAGAGTGTGGATATGTGCATGCGTGATGATGGGCATAAATTAATGCATGAAAATGACTCCTTAAAGAAGGAAGTAAAAGCCCTTAAGGAATAATTGCCTATATATATAAAGGGCAAAGAAAAATTAGATTGCATGTTATGAGGTCAAAAGAGTTCCAACGATAAACATGGTTTAGGCTTTGTTGATGAAAATGCTTCTAAAAATGCCAAAATCATTTTTGTAAAAGGCAAAAACTTACATGATGAAATTTTTCCTAAGTCCTCATTTGACAATGGTGCATCATCATCTAAAGCTCATGGTAGAACATCTTTTAAGATGGTTGCATCTTCATCAAAATTGAATACTAGGAAGAATAATCATGCATTCATATATGCATCTAGGCCAAAGGATTCTAAGAATGTGCATGTAACCAAAACTAGGCCTAATTTCTTTAGGAAGGCTCAATCATCTCATAATGATGCATTTTGGACCCATAGTAGGCAAAGAGGTTTTAAATCCTCTCGTGTTTCAAATGTGCATATGCATGATCCTAGAAATGGATCATATTCATATCATAGGAAGGTTTACCATCAAAGAAAGGAAAAGCATACTTTTAGGCCTCATGACAGTTACCTTATGTCTCTACATTCACATACTCATCGCAAGTATATTCTTAAGGCTAGAGGCATGTATAAAACACATCCTAAGAGGCCATATCATCAAGAAAATGATAGGTATATGTTTAGGTCTCATGATAGGCCATTTATGCAAAATAGTCAAACTCATTCACAAGCACCTTATATACATGCTCATCCATCTAAAAATGTGTCACATACTCATTCTAGGCCAAGAAACACGTTTCATTCATATTCTAGGCATAAATTTCATTAAGGAAGAGCATTTAGGGATATAAGACCTAGAAATGCCTTTAAACTGCATGTTAGACAAAATGGCATGTTTTATAGGAATAATGGCATGATGCATTCTCATAACTCTCATAAGCATAACTATCATCCTAGGAGAATTCATTTTGATATGAGAAATGAATTTAGGCATCAAGATCATAGGTTTCATGATCATATGCATAAAGCTCCATATGTTTGTGACCATTGTGGTAGATTTG
>JAOXYD010118225.1:0-25019 GCA_028565735.1 Pinacopodium congolense | reverse complement strand
CATTCTGCAAATCAAACATTATAGGGCATCAATTAAACAATTAAACACTGAATTAGGGGTCATAATTCAACAAATTAGCTATAAAAATCATATCAATTTAACTCTTATCAGAACCACATCAGCTAAGTGCCTTAATTGCTCTCCCAAGGCCTTTAAGCTACTCCTTGCTTCCTGCTAGAATTGAAGAGTTCTAGACACCATGTGACAATCTTCTCCAATGACATCCCACGAGCTTGTGGTGGCGATGGTTGAGGTGGAGCCTTTGGCTAGAAGTATGGCTGGTCTTGACAATAACATGGCGGACAATCATATCTGTGCGGCGTATCCTACAAAAAAGTACGCATATAAAAAGAGTATCCCAAAAAAGAGGAAACTCTCATACCTTAGCTTGTTGTTCATTCATTAGTATTTGCGCATTGAAGGATTTAGAATTTGCCGTGTCATCTTCAAACCTAGAAGTAGCAAAATAATTAAATGCATTATCAGGATGATAATAAGAAGAAGAGTCAAATTCATAGGCACGCTGATAATGATTCATTGTCGCTAAAAGAACTAAAAATTATAAAAAAGTTGTGAATTTAAGGCAATCAAAATTTAAGATAAGAAAAAATGAAAAAAAAAGTAAAAACAAAAACAACACTAGAAATGGGTATAACATAAGCGCCAGGTCGCCGATAACGGCGTCAAAAATTTGATTAGAGCTCGTCATAAGCTGGCAAATAATAAATTTACCAATCCTACCCAAGTAAGTAGTTAGGGCAAGTGAGGGTTGATTCCACAGGAAGTTAGGCTATGCTTAATCTATTTTAATGTTGCTTAAAAGGAAAAATAAAACAAAACCCCTGAATGCAAAGACATTAAAGCTAAACACTAAAGACAATTAAAGAAACTAAGGCAAACAAATAAGAATTTGATAACAAATATGAAAGTTGTGTGGAAGATAAATCTGGGATTTTAGACTTATAATTAATCATCGAAAAAGATAAGTTACGATTGGTATAAGATCATAGCCTATAGGTTGAAACAAGCTCTCAAACCCTCATTTCCTCCGAATTTAGATAGGTCCTACACGATAGAAAGCCTGCTCTTAACCACGAGGCAACCTAGAATAAGCACTCTAGATTTAATGACGTGATAGCATTAACAAACTAGGGAATGACTAACATAAGTCATGATCACACAAACTCATACCATGTAACTTAGAGAATTGGGATCCTGGATTAATTAGGTAAGTTTATCTGCAAACCTGCTTTAACCTATTGCCACTTATAAAAATCTCCCAGAACAATTATGTATCACGTGGCCCAATCTTAGCAATTGAACTAAGAATTAAATCTAAGGTAGCTAATCCTAAGCATTAATCCTTAATTCATAATATTTACGCTGGATCACAATTCAATCCAATCCAAAATTACAAAGCACATTCAATTTCTAGTCAATTCTCACAATTATTCATCCAAAATTATATCATTAACTTCCAACCCAAGATTAAATGAGCTAAACATTGCTAAAAAAATTAAAAAAATAATTAAACAAACTAATATCATAATAAAATAAATAAAATAAGGGTTGAAAAATTAAATAAAACACTAAAAAATAACAAACCTGAACCTAGACAATTAAGAAAAAAATTAAATTAACAAGAAAAAATTCCATTAACAAATGTTTAACACAAATATTTAAACAAAATAAACAAATATTTAAAGACTAAAACAAGAAATGAAGAGAACAATAACAAAATAAATGGAAAATACAAGTAAAAGGATGCAAATAAACTAAGAATTAAATAAGAGAAAGAAACTAAGAAGATAGGAGAATAACGCAGCTCCTAAGAAAAATAAATGAAACAAATGAAACTCTTCCCCTTTTGAAATAAAGATGTCGAATATATAACAACAATTTTAAGGTTTTTGAGTTTTTTCAAAGAGTGCCCTTTTTGTATTTGCTTTTGGAAGGCTTTTAAAAGCCATTTGATATCCTAAAAAAAAATATTTTTCTTTTGTGATGTGGGACACGTGTCATTTTCTCCTTCAAAGCTCCACTCACCAAAAGCTTGATTGCTCTCCCTCCATTATAACTCTCACACTTAACCGGGTAAGGCACTAAGGCATGGAAGATTCAATTCCTTATGGAAGATTCAATTTCTCATGGAAGCTTGGAGTATCCTAGCTCTGTCTCCCATAGCTTTCTCCCTCGGAAGGGCTTTGAACATTTGAGCAAAGTTAACTAGGTTTTAGAAGAGTTGACCAGTTGACCAAATTTGACGAGAGTTGCTTTGTCTAGGGAGCGTTTTGAACTCTTGACCAGAGTTAACCAGTTGACCTGAGTTGAGTTGACCAGATTTGACCTTTGACATTTAACTTCTCAAGTTGCGAGTTGTTCCTGGTTATGCATGCTTACTTTTGCCAAACTTTTTCCAACTCGTTCTTTTCAATACATTTTTGTGTTCCATGAAAAAATCTGTATCTAAACTCAAATAAAACATAAAATAATTATTTAAATAGAAAAATAGGATTGAAATAGAATAAAAATGCATAAGAAAATATAAGATAATTTAAGCTTATCAATTCACTCTTATGTACAAAAATCACATGAATTCAGAATTTGATTTGGAGCCTAAGAGAACCATTAGAAAGTAATAAAAAGAAACTCAAGCAAGCACAACTGAAACTATAGGAGTAGAGACTTTTAGTGAATAATCTTTTGATTTAGATATGGATCCACCTAAACAAATAACTAATAAACATTTAGAGGGTGGTAGGCCCTTATCCTTGATGGATTTGGTTTTAGGAAATAGAGACTTATGGCTATCATTATGCAGCCCCAACTCATTACTAACAATATTGAAATCCTTTATAGCATCATTTCAATGGTTAAAAGTTCGCAATTTTGTGGACTAGCCGTAGAAGATCCCTGTGAGCATTTACAAAATTTTCTGGACATTTACGATCCTTTTAAGAGCAATGGCGTGTTTGATGATGTTATTAAGATTATATTGTTGTCATTTTCTCGTAGAGACAAGGATAGAGCATGAATCAATACCCGTCCACCTAGTTCCATTACTATATGAGATGATTTAATGGAGCTATTTCTAGCTTAGTTCTTCCCACCTGTAATGATTGCAAAAAAACAAAATTGAAATCAGTTGTTTTGCTCAATATGAGAATGATAGTTTGTATGAGGCATGGGAGCAGTATAGGAAAATTTTAGAAAAATGCCCAAGTCATAGTTTCAATACCTAACAACAATTGGAAATATTGTATATAGTCCTTATGCCTTCTACTCACTACATTATAAATGTTATAGTTGGAGGAAGTTTCATGCATAAGACTTTGGAAGAAGCTTACAATTTGATAGAAGAGATGGTGACTAATAGTTTTCAATATAATTCATAATGCCATCCAAGGAAACCATATGGGGTGTAAGCTATTAATGATATAGTTGCTTTAGTGGCCAAAATGGATGTGTTAAACAAGAATTTGGATAGTTTTGTTAGTAGTATTAGAAGTAGTAGATTTAGGAGCCAAGTTAAATGTGACCATTGTGTTAGTTCCTCCCATGCATCTTTAGTTTAATAAGTAGGTAGTCCCTTTGCAAGAGACCCTAAGTAAGCCTAGTATGTTAATTATAATAGGTACAAGAATGATCCTTATTTAAGCACCTACAACCTTGAATGGAGAAACCATGCTAACTTTTCTTAGTGAGATAAGAAAATACATACCAACCCCTAGCCAATCCACAAAAGCCCTACCACCTGGCTTTAGAACCAATTCGTGTCCACCTAAGAAATCAAGTTTAGAAGAGAACATGTTAAAATTTATTCAGGGTAATGAGTCTCAATTATAGAACCATCAAGCAGTAATTAACAATTTAAGGACTTGTGTTTTTTAAATTGCTCATCTTTTACAAGAATGGCTTTCAAGTAAGCTACCAAGTACAACTGAAGCAAATCTTAGAGAGCATGTAAAGGTCATTACTCTCAGATCTGTTAAAGAAGTGCATAGTAGGGAAGTAGAGATGAAGAAGGAACTATAAGTTGAAGAGAGTAATGAAATGGTGGTGGAAATGGTAAAAGAAAAAAAAAAGGGAAGGAAGTTGTTCGGGAAAATCAGGAGCAATATAAACATCAAATTCCTTAGCCTCAAAGATTGAAGAATGCTCAGTGGGAAAAGTAATTTAGGATGTTTTTGGAAATGTTTATGAAACTACACTATAATATCCCATTTACAAAGTCTATAGTATAATTGCCAAGCTGTGTGAAATTTCTAAAGGACATTTTGTCAAAGAAGAGAAAGTTAAAAGATTATGAAACTATTAAGTAGAATGAAGAAGGTTCTGCAATCCTTTTAAGGAAGTTGCCTTATAAGCTTAAGAACTCTAGTAGCTTTATTATTCCTTATGTAATAGGAAATTTGCAAATGGAGAAATTGTTGATCGACTTAGGAGTCAATATCAATTTAATGCTTTTCTCTATCTTTAATAAATTAGGATTGGAAGAACCAAAGACAATAATAGGTTCATTGCAATTGGCAAATCACTCTATCACCTATCCACGAGGGATTATTGAGGATGTGTTAGTTAAGGTTGGTAAAATTTATTTACCCTATAGATTTCTTCGTGCTTCACATGAAAGAAGATCATAAGGTGCCTATTATTCTTGGATGACCATTTATGACTACGGTTAGGGAATTAATTGATGTACATGGTGGAAAATTAATTTTGAAATTCCAAGATGAAGGAATGGAGTTTGATGTGTTTAAAGCAATACATCCCTCTATGCATCATGACAGTTGAAACATTATAAGTATTAGACATTTTGAAAGTGACCCTTTTGTTGCCTTATGTTCTGATCCTTTGTAGAAGATGTTAACTCATTGTAAGTCCATATATCTTGAAGAATAAGAAATTAGTGAACTTTTAGTTTCCTTAGAAGCAAGTAAGGTTTCCTTTAATTGGGGTCCATCTAGATAGTTTGAAATCTTAGAAAGGTCAATTAAGGCTCTACCTAAGCCATTAATAGAGTAACTACCATAATCAGAACTTAAGCCTCTTTCGCTGCACCTTAAGTATGCATTCTTGAGTCCCCCATCATAGTTAGATGTCATTATTTCATCAAATTTGGCTAAAAATATAGAGAACAATTTATTAATGGTATTACAAGATCATATAGGCGTTGTTGGTTATACCATTAGAAATATTAAAGGATTAAGTTCTTCCATTTATGCTCATAAAATTTTTATGAAAGAAGAAAGTAAACCACTAGTCCAACCATAATTAATAATAAACATGAATATGAAATAAGTAATGAAAAATGAAGTGGTAAAGTTATTTGATGCTGGAATTTTCTCTATCTCTGATTCAACTTGGGTTAAACTTATTCAAGTGGTGCCCAAGAAAGCGGCATTATAGTAGTTTAAAATGGCCAAAAAGAGCAAATAGCTATAAGAAAGGTAACTAGTTAGCGCATATGTATTGACAATAGAAAATTAAATGACAGAATCAGAAGGTACCATTTTCTGCTACCTTTCATTGATTAAGTCATTGAAAGATGGGCAAAATTTTCATTTTGTAAAAGACGGGTACATTGGTTATTTGCAAATTCTAAGAACTCCTGAGGATCAAGAAAAGAAAAACCTTTACTTGTCCATATGGCACATTTGCTGATAGACCTGTGTTTTGGGTTACGTAATACCCCTGCCACTTTCTAGCGCTTTATGATGGCCATATTCTCTTATGTTATTGAATTTATAACATCTTTTGATTCATGCTTGGGAATTTTAGATAAAGTACTTAGAAGATGTGAAGAAACAAATTTGATGCTAAATTAGGAAAAGTGTCATTTTATGATTCGAGAGTATATTTTGTTATCCATAAAGTATCAAGTAAGGGTATAGAGGTAGACCTAGCCAATATAGATGTGATTGCTCAACTCCCACCTTCAAATTTAGTTAGAGCAGTTAGAAGTTTCCTAAGTCATGCTGGTTTATATCAGAGGTTTATTAAGAATTGTTTCAAAATAACTAAGCATGTTATTGATCATTTGGCCAAGGATGACACGTCTAATTTTGATGAAAAATGCATACATTACTTTGAGCTATTAAACACTAAACTTATAAGTTCACCAATCTTAGTCTCAAACGACTAGTCATTGCCTTTTGAGTTGATGTTCAATGCAAGTGATTTCACAATTAAAGAAAATTTGGGGCAAAATAAGGATAAAAATTTTCATCTAATTTATTATGAAAGTCAGATAATGAATGAGGATCAGAAGAAATACCCTACAACTAAAAACGAAATGATGGTTGTTGTCTTTAGGTTTGACAAATTCAGATCTTATTTGGTTCTTTCCAAGGTGAAAATATATGCTGATCATTTAACGTTGAAATATTTAATGAAAAAATTAATACAAAGTCGATATTGATTAGATGGATTTTGCTATTGTAAGGGTTTGACGTATAAATTAAGGATAAGAAAGGTTTCAAAAAAATTTTCACTGATCATCTGTCTAGGTTAAGTGAGGAAGTCATGGAATAAGGTGAAAATCAATACATTAAGGAAGTGTTCCTTGAGGAGCATTTGTTAGGAGTAAAGCATTAATTTCCATGGTACATTGATTTTGTTAATTATCTAGCTTATAATATCATTACTCATGATTTGTATTTTCAGTAAATGAAGAGATTTATATCTCATGCTAGAAAATTTTGTTGGTATGATTCATTCTTATACAAAATTTATAGAGATGGAATTATTAGAAGGCGTGTTCCTTATAAAGAAGTGCCTTATATATTAGATCCTTATCATTTCAAGGAAGCAGGAGGACACTTTGGGCTGACTAGGACTACACACAAGATCTTAAAATCTAGATTTTATTGACCCACTCTATTTAAGTTCACACTTTATCATATAAAATTTTATGATAAGTGCTAAAAACCAAAAACATTTATAGGAGATATCAAATGCCTCTTAATAACATTTTAACATATAAAGTTTTCAATCTCTGGGGCATTGATTTTATGGGATCCTTCCCTAAATCATATCCCAATTAATATATTTTAGTTACAGTAGACTATGTTAGCAAATGGGTTAAATATGTTGTATTGCTCACTAATGAAGCACGAAGTGTTGTGAAATTTCTAATGAAAAATATCTTTATAAGATTTGGTACACCCTGAGCAATAATAAGTGATGGAGGTTTGCTTTTTTGTAATAATAAATTTGATTTCCTCCTATTTAAGTATGGTGTAACTTATAAAGTTGCCACACCTTATCATCAACAAAATAAGGGTCAAGTGGAAAGTTCAGAAGGAGAGATTAAAAGAATTCTAGAAAAGACTGTTAGGGCTTCTAGGAAAGATTTATCTTTTAAATTGGATGAAGCATTATGGCCATATCACATTGCATTTAAGGCACCTATTGTTATGTCTCCATATCACCTGATTTATGGCGAATCATGCTATTTACCTATCGAATTAGAGCACAAGGCATTTTAGGCAATTAATTTTCTAAATTTTAACTAAAATAAATTGACGAGCAAAGATTGTTACAATTAAATGAGTTACATGAATTTCGCATTGAAGCCTATAACAATGCCAAACTTTGTAAGGAACGAAATAAGACATCATATGACACGAATATTATTCCTCGTGATTTCAAAACTGGTGACATAGTTTTGATTTACAACTCAAGCTTAAGACTTTTTCTTGGAAAATTACGAATTTGTTAGACTAGTCCTTATGATTTGCTTAATGTCTATCCTTATGGTACCATTGAAGTTTCTATTGGTCAATCATCTTTTAAGGTTAATGGACAAAGGAACAAACTCAATTTATGTAGTAGGGCCAATAAATCTATTGAAATTCTTATCCTTTCCAACCCTTACTAGGCTCATTTCTTCTTTTATTTATATAAGTAATTGCGTGTGATTCCTTTCTTGTTATTTATGTCTTTAGTTTTCCTTTTCTTTCTTTTTAAGGGTTAATTTCTCTAGTATTTTTTATTACTATTTTTTTTGGTTTTTTAATTTTTAGTCTGGTCTTCCTTAGTTTAAGTCTTTAGATTGCTTATTTGGTTTTATTTTAGTGTGTTTTAATTAAAATTTTCAAGCTTTACTTATTTAAGTAAGTTTTCTTAAGTCTTTTAGATATTTTTTCCCTTAATTTTTAGTTTTTAATTTGATTGTGTTGGGATTTGTTTTCCTTTTTCTTTAAGTTCCTTTTAGGTTGTATAAGTTGTTTTTTAAGTGTTTCCTAAAGTCCTTTAGGGTTAATTAGATGAGGATTTGAGTTAAAAATTCAAGTTTATAAGGATTCTGCAACCGTAAAATAGTGGTTGTAAAACGATGGTGTATAACATCTCCAAATTGTTGTATAAGTCTGTCTGGGTAGTAAACCAGTGATAGTTAAACATCTCCACTCCACTTCTTAGGAATCTCCCCTTAACTCCTTGTTAAGGAAAAAAATGATGCAGTTTCCATATACATCATCTTCTCCTCTTCCTTTCCCCCTTTTCGAAGCAAAAATGCTCCTTCAACCTAAATCCATCAATTTCATCATCATTTCTCAAACAAAACTCATGATTTGTGGCTTATCTTGTAAAAAATTCAGTTCTCTCATTGATTTTACCTAGAAATCCCTCAAACAGGCACAAAATGCACATTAAAATCCCTCCAACCCCTAAGAGGTATTGTTCAATCTTTAATTTGAATTTTTTTATTTTTTAGGAGCTGTAAGGATCCTTTTTCAATTATCCGATTCATCATTGAGAGGTCTTTAGCATCTGCCTTTGATGTTGAATTTGATGTTTCCAGAGCTTTTTGTGCCTTAATATGGGATCTAGTGTTAGTTCTATTTGGCCTGTACTATTCTCTACTAGTTTAAGAATTTTATGCTGACATAGATGAGAAAGGAAGCGCTGAACTTTACGACATTTGTTCAATGGTGTTAAGTACACCTCTCTTAATTACTCATGCTCTAGTTTCTTCACTACTAGGTGTTCTAAATATTGGTCTGTATGACCATCAAGTAGATATGATTTAAGGTGATAGTTTGTCGTAAGACCTTAATTTCTTGATCGAGGTGGCTCGAGCTAATTTAAGCATCATCAAGAAACTAGGTAAGCGTAACTATCCAGCCTATTAGCTTCCCATAGAAAGGAGGATACATTTTGCACTTTTAGGCTCCACTATGACTCCTTATATGAGTAGATTGGACGAGATTAGGTAGAAAGCTATATATATTTAATATTTTATAAGTTAGGAGCAATAGAGAGCCTAGCCCCTTTTTTTTTATTTTGAAAAGCATTCTAAATGTGTTTTTCCATAAGAAACATACAAAAATTTTAGCTATGTCACTTTTGACTAGGATCCTCTAAGAGGTTGAAGTTTCTTTTGAGGGCTAAGTCACTGTATAGTCTCCGTCCAATTCAATATTAGATACTCTCTCTTGAAGATTTGGCAATATGCATGAGTGGGTGGTGAATGGTGTAATAATTTGATTTTGAGAGCTCTTCAGGGCATCGAGAGAGTCAATGATACTAATGCTTATGTGCCTGAGCCTTTTAGAACACTTGAAGAAGGCATGGGCAAGGCTTATTTTGTAGCCACTCCTATTGTCCACTGTCCTCCTTAGTTAGTTAATGTTATGACATTTATACCTCCTGCTGCCTTAAAAGACCAGACTACTATACTTCTTCTCCTTGAGTAACACCTCTTTCAAGTTGAGTCTACATTGGATACTATTTAGAATAAAGCTACTGATGTTTCCTAGAGGGTGGATACATTTCAAAGTTAGTTATGTGTTCTTTGGGATTATGTTACCTGTCCTTATCTTCCACCTAGATAGATTTCTTAAGATTTTGCCCTTTCGTTCATTGATGAGGTTCTTCTATTTTTGTTGCCCTACTTGTTTTCTTTTAATGTATTTATTGTAATTGCTTCTTTGTTTTATTTTGGCTTTATATGTATATGCTCCCTTTTGGGTACATCAGTAGTTTATTTATATATTGGATTCTTTTTGCTACTATCAATGCTTTTGATCAAGTTTAATGTTCACTTCAATGGATCGCCAAGGTATTATCATTATTTCGAATGCTATATGTTCCTTTGGCTCCAATTTTGTTCTTACTTTCTGTCTTCATAAACATTGTAGACAATCTTCAACTTTAATTGTGGGAGGGAAACATGATATTCACACTTACTTGTCCTATAGCATTTTAATTTATGACCTCTTTTAAGATAATCATTAATTTGTGGAAAAATATTTATTTTAATTCATATCATTAAACATTTTTCCTTATGATTCGGATTCTTTTCACAAATTAAGATGATATGTCTTTGATTTTTGTAATTAATGATCAATTTATTTTAAGTCACTTTATGTTTTAGATGATTAATACCTTATCTCATTATGATATTTCAATTCTAAAATGAAGATTTTCTAGCAAATTGTTGCATCTTCTATACACTTTCATCATCCTTTTTAAAATTGAAAATAAATTGAAAACGAAAGTGTAAAGAAAGTTTCCATTCACTCCACTGGCTTCAAACATATTGGTCGAAGTTAAAGAATGGCGTTAGTAGTCAGTTGATGTGAGGTTATTTGATCGAGTAACCGGGATGTTCATGAAAAAATTATCATCTGCTCGTAAAAATTTTAAATGACCTCTCAACCAAGCTCATATGATTATTTGAATTTTAATGCTTAATTTATTAAGGAGGAGAAATTGGTTAAAACATGATACTCTCTACTTGGTTTAGATTCAATTTACATTTGAAATTAAATTTTGTGAAGGATGAATTTGAAGAAGCACGAAGTGATTTCATTTCCTTTAAGATTTCATTAGATAGATCAGTCTTATAACTTATTAATTGGTCATATTGATTGAATAGTTGAGGAAACTTTTTCAATGACATTGATTGATTAATTGAAATTATTTTTTCTAGGGTTATATGTTATCTTGAAATTGATGATGAATTAATTCGCCAAAGGATAATAAAATGTTTAATTATGGGGGAATTGATAGGGTTCATTTCATATGATTTTCATGGTATATTGATGTTGTTTAACTTATACTTTAATAACTAGTTGATTAATTTGTGCCTTGAAATGTTTAATTTTCATATTACAACACAATTGAAGTAAAATCAAGCAAATGTGAAGATGGGAGAAAAATTGTTGAAAAGTTGCAAAACTATTTCACTAGTTTTACATTCAAAATCGCAAGCATACGAAGTTTAACTTTTAATAAAGAACAGATATCGATCCCACAAAGATTGTAGCTTAGGCAACTCTTAATTTAGGTTATGCTTCATTCAAGACCCAATTTCAATTAATAAAAAATTGAAAAATAAACAAAATCTAACAATTAGCAATGAATAAATAATAGAACAAAAGTGAAGAAACTTTGGATTTCAAGATCTAGGATTAAGGATCACCTTTTCCATAACTTGCCTCCCTCCTACCTTATTGATTGAATTATGCCTGACCTAAGATGTTCTAAAATTTCAATTACCCTCTCGCAAGGTGTAATTAAGTGCCTCTAGCCAAAATAAATAGAATGGATTAAACAATCTCTCAATCTACAAAACCACTACACCAATTTAAATAGTTATGAAACTATCATATGGGTAATCAACTAATTAGTCAGCATCTCTCTATAACTAATCAATTAACATGATGAAATGAGGGTCTATATTGTGCCAAATCTCATTTTATAGCCCTAAAGAACCCAATTTTTCAATATATTGCAAGGTATAAGCTCAACATTCATGAAAAACATCATTCATTCAATTCATAAGATAGAAGTTCATCACGTAGTTCGAAAGCAATCTCTACAATAAATATAGCCACTCATAATGTCATTAACATCACCATCTACCACAAAATCCAAAATAAAGACAGTAGAAGATAGAAAGAATAAGAAACTAGATGATGAGAGTAATCTTCTCTTCCTTCTCCTATGCTAGAATTTCTATAGATGATAAATTCTTGCGAAATGGTGGATGTTGATCTTGATTTCCCACTTTCAAAGACACAAAAACCTGTTTGTTACCTCTTTGAGTGAGTCCCCAAATGCTTCTTAATGGTTCCTGGGGTTTCTAACCTTTTATATGCCAAAAAAAATAAAAAAACCCAAAAGTAAGTGAAACCCGCTTCGTGCTTCTGCTCACAGTTTCCACGACCGTAGGAATGGCCACAATTCCCACGATCATAGGAATATTCTCCAGTTTTCATAGCTTTTCCAACATTCTACATCCTTCATTCTTCTGGCCATAACGCTTTCTCTAAAACTGCGATTTTCTTAAAATGTGATATTCAAGCTCCTAGCATGTTACTCTAGTATTCCACAAAATTTTATCACATTTGGAGCTCCATAAGTCCATCTAATGCATCTTCCAAGTAAGCTAAACCACATCAAAAGCTGAAATTATACTACCTTCAAACATTCTGCACCCACTACTCTTTTGATCATAACTCATTCTCAGGGACTCCAATGGACTTAAAATTGTAACTGCACACTCTTCACATATTGCTCTTCCTACCCTCCAAATTCCATAGCCATATAAGTTTTACAATTATGCCTACTGCCATCCCAATAACCTTCATCATGTCTAGAGCTGAAATTCTGATACCTATAAAGTCCACCACCAAAGTGCATCAATCCATCCTTCAAATAACTTCCAAATCTACCCTCAAACATTAGATAATGTAAAGAACAACTAAATTCTCCAAATACCATGAAAAGATGCAAAAGATTAAGCAAAATAAATCTAAAATAGACAAAGAAACACTTAAAACACCTAAATAACAACCTAAGGACATGACCTAAAAACACAGTTCTCAAACTTCCCTACACTTAAACCTTTGTTGTCCCTCAAGAAAAAATCAAATACAACCAATTAGTTTTATCACTTCACTTTCACAAAGATAAAAGCTTGCAATGCCTCAAACTTTGAGCAACTCAAGTGTTAAGTTGCTACACATATCATGACTACTTTTTATTAGAGCATATAAGGAAACCAAAATTATAAAACCATCGATTAAAGGCAAATATAAATGCAAAATGAATCTTCCTTACGATTTCAATCGTTTCTCTCAAGTGTATATAGGTTAGTGTTTCACTAAAACTTCCTATAGGAAACATCACTATCATAGGCTTGCTAATACACTAATTCTTCTCCACAATGATTACATGCTAAAAATAGATAAAAAATTTTTGTTTGAAGAGTTGTCACCGTATCAATAAGAATCATCCCCTTTTGTGCCTTGAATCCTTGTCTACTGCTCTCATTTGATCACATACAACTGTTGGTTGCCATCTGTTTTAAAAAGTCATGAGCTACATTAACAGTTTTCCTCATAAAAGACCCTCTTGTAGCTGCATTTATGGTTCTTCTTGTGCTATGATTAATACCATTGTAAAATGTTTATAGTGGAAACTTTATTGGGAGATTATGGTGGGGGCAACATCTCTATAACTCGTTAAACCTCCAAAAAATAATATAAATACTCTGCATCATCTTGTTGAAAATTTATTATTTCCTTCAAGATCCATGTAGTCTTGATCAAATGAAAATACTTGCAAGAAAAGCTTGGGCTACTTTCTCCCAAGTAGTGATCTGCCTTGAACTGAATGAGTTATACCATGCCTTTGCCCGAACCCTCAAGTTAAAAGGAAATAGTCTTAGCCCTATAGCATCATTAGACATTCCACTAAACCTGAAAGTGTCACATATCTCCAAAAAGTTAACAATACGGTCATTAGGATGCTCATTTGACAATCCATAAAACTACACACTGCTCTGAAGTATGTTGAGGAGTGTAGGTTTGACCTCAAAGTTATTGGCTTAAACCAAAAATGTAGCATCCCACTCTCATAGGACACCTACTCGACATTTTAATGAATATTCGAGTAAGTATGCTATAAGGGTGGCACACTAGAGCAATTACAGTAGGCATCATGAAATATAATCAAAAGGAACATAGACATCAAACCTCATATTTTATTAAACCAAATTCCATTTACACATCATAAAAAATCGTACATAAGCAGCAAACAGAACAAAAACATGCTATCTAGACCCTTGTGTCAAAATTCATCAATTCAATTCCAATTCAAGTCCTAATAAGTCCAAATGGATTAAACACAACATTGAAATATGGATCAAGGCCAAAATCACTGAGAAAAACTAAAATTAAATAAAAAAAGAGGCAAAACACACTTAAACATTAAAAAGAAGATTTAAATTTTTAAAAGAGCATCAAATCAACATACAAAAGGGAAACTTAAAATAAAACACACTAATTTTAAAGAAAAACACATTAAGATCACACATAATCAAAAGACTTAACACATTATTAAATAAAAGGAAGGCACACAAACTAAAAAAAAAATTAAAACTTTAAGAAAAGATTAGAAAAACACAGTAAATCAAAGTAAACCAAACATCCTAGGCTCTAATTAAGGATTCATAAAAGAGGCTTCCAAAAATAGACATAAAAGAAAAGACACCAAAATACTAGATAATTCACTTAAGAACATATTTAAAAGCACACTAGGCAAAAATTAAACCTAAGGCACACTAAATTGAAACAAAAGAACTAAATTTACAATTGGGTTACCTCCCATCAAGCACTTCTTTAAGGTCTTTTAGCTAAGTTAGGGAATTTTTAATCGAAATGTTAGCTCATTCTCTAAGTAAGAGAAAGCTAAATGTTTAAGGGTCCTTATACCTCTAATTAGATTTCTAATTGACTTAAAAGACTTACCCTAGATGAAAATCCAATCAAACCATCTCTTCATGGAAAAATACCATGGTAAATAATTAAGGATTACAACTTTAAGCCTAGGAACAAAAGTTGCCACACCTACAAAATCTAAGCTCTCAAATGGTATTTCACTTACCTCATTCTTAACAATCTCAATAGAAGCTATAATTTGATTCTCATTGGATTTAATTAGAATCCTTTCCTTTCCACCAATGACGTGTTTATCATGACTTGCATTAATTTCTTCATCTAGTGGAAATCTTAAGGTTCCTACACCATGTTCTTTTAAGTCATTCATAGAATGGTTCACAATACTAACAAATTGAGCCATAGAGTTAAAAATTGATTCATCACTCTCTAAGGCTTTATCATAAGGTTTAAATGTTTCACTTTCAAGACCTTGTGTAGGTTGCAAAGATTTATCAACTTTCACATCATTAATTACTAGAAAAATTAGGTCATCATTTTCTAATGTTCCATCAAAAGTTCCAAAATTATCAAATTTAAGAGCTTGATTATGATTTAAGCACTCATTAACCTCTGTATCATTCAATGCAAATGGAATTAAAATTTCTCTCTCATCGCCCTCTAAAGCAAGAGGTTATGGCTTACTAGGGTCAAAATAAGTAGGTTCAGAACAGTCAATGGGATAGTTTTCTCTAAGGGATTTGAACAATTCTTCCTTCTAATTGGGACAAGCAACTTTCAATTTAGCAGTGGTTGATTGATGTCTATACAAGCTGGGATTGACCAACTCACAAATTTGAGATCTAATATCATTTTGAGGCTCGTCTGAATAGGAAAAAGATGATGATTGCTTATAGTGAGGTGGTTTGTGACAAGGGCAATCACCATAATCATTAAATCAAAGGTATAAGGTTCATTAAATTGATCATAGTATCCATTTCCCTAATAGTTTCCTTCAAATTCAAGCTCATACCATTGGTGATCATACCAATAGTCATCTTGCCTCCAAATCTTTTAAATGACTAAATTTAGGCACCAAAAGACATCCAATACACAAATTAAACATAAAACAAACACAAAAAGGAATAACATAAAATCAAATAAGAAAAATTAAAGCAATACAATATAAAAAATATTTACACTATGGGATAACTGATACCGATATATTCCTAATATCACTACATTTTCTCTAGCAACGATGTTAAAAACTTGTTACTAGTTGGTTTAGTCTAAATTATCTTAAGCTATTATCAAATTAAACAGTTAAATCAAATTCAAAACCAACAATTACGGTAAGTATATCGGTCAACAAGTAATAAAGTGGAGTATTTTTATGACTCCGAAATGTCAAACCTATAGGGAAGAGATAGCGACTACTAGGTGCCTTAGATTAAAATTATCTAGAGAGCTCAAGATTGCTAAACTTAAGGGTTAGAATTGCTAAATTATCCTAAAAACTACCAAACCTTGTAATGGAATTCAAGTAGCTTAAATATTTCCACATTGGATAATTAGCTAAGGATTAGGCTTTAAATGATTTAATTAAGTTATGAAATTGATTGGAATGTCTAATCTAGGATCTTCACTAATTCAAGACACCACTGTGGCTAAGACAATGCCTTATCTCTAATTATCCTAAAAGTTTGGTCGTTCATTAATTTTAGGCAGTAGACTTAAAGTTCAAGAAGTTCTAATCTTGAAATCCATCTTTTAAGACTGGTACCCTCATGATTAATCAAAGTTTCATCATTCATTGATTGAAATCATATTGTTTACTGATTTTTTCAATGATTAAAGTAGATTACTATTGGATCCTTAATCATCTTTTATCTTACCTTAGTGGCCAATTCAAGATAAGTATTAATAACTCAAGATAAATAAAGATCATCATCCAACATGTTATAAAAACTTAATCAATCCTTTTAACAACTTGTCCTTAGCTCCAAATAAAATTAAAACATCATATATAACATAGAACAGAAAGATTCAAACATAAGCACCATGTTCTTGCATATATATGAATAAAAAGTATGAAATAAGTGGAATAAAGGGTTTAAATTGCACTAAATGTTGTTCTAAAATGATACACAACCTCTAATCACCTTAGCAAACTCCTAAAAATCCTTAAAATAACTTGAAATTACAAAGAAAAAATCTAAAAAAGGAAAAAAAAAAAGAGAAGAAGACCTAACATAAAGGAAGAACAAAGAAAACATAAGCTAAATCTAATCTAAGCTGCTCTAATCTGTGTTAATGTTCTGTGAAAATTAATTCTCTACCTTCTCTTATATTTTTCTTATAGGTTGGAAGCAAATGGAGTAAGTTGTAACCAATAGAGATGGGGATCCACTAGAAATATCTCGATAGCTACTTAAATAACACTTGAAGAGGAGTTAAACAACATCATTCAATGATTGTCATTTGACTCTAAAATCTGACTTAAATGCGGGTTAGATGGAGATAATGGTGGTTGCTTGTAGACCTACATTTAGCCCTGTTTTTGCTCCAATCTTCATAATTTCTTGGATTTTCTCTTCAATTAAGCTTCAAACTATAAATTAAACATATATAGAGGTGAATTAAACAATTTAACACCAAATTTGGGGTAAATGTCCATCATATTACCATGAAAAATACTATGAACTATGCACCTAACTACTCTCCACCCATAAAATTAAAAACTAAGAAATTAAAGTTATCAAAGGAATTAAACTAACCTATACTGGGAGAAATGGGCTCTTGTAAACTAAAATCTCATGGATATGGACCTAAGGAAGTACAAGTTATTGGTGATCCTAATTTGGGAAAATGATTCAAGTGATATAGGAAAAATAGAGTTGTTTCATCATGCTTTTCCTATTCATAGGGCATTGGGTGGTAGTTCTCCAAAGTTGGACATCCGTATTGGTGTAAAGATACACACTCTAGGTGCACTATAAAACTAATGTATGATGAAGATATATTGGGATTTTTGTTTTTTAAGAGGAATAGTCTATAACTAAAATTTATTCAAGATTTGCCTAAGCTAAGTTCTCCATTTACGAAGTGTCTAGAACCACTAAAGAAACGTCCATAAGAGAGAGCTTTCATTGAAAGGAAAAACCAAGTGTTGATACATATGAAGAGCTGATCAGATAATGGGACAAGCATAAAGGGGTAATAAGTCCCAATCATAACATATTTGTAGCTTAGAGATAGAGACTATAAGGTGAACCATATAGTGATAGGGTTTTTAAAAATCAAAATGGTGGGGGAAGATTAGTAGAGGAGGGAAGATCCATGATGGTGAGAAGAAAGGGTATAGGTTTGGAAGGAGTGATTAAATGGATATTCTTAGGTTGAGAGAGAAAAATTTGCAAGTACATTGTGATGATCTTTGATATGGAAGACGGTGAATTTATAATAAGAACCAATCTTTTTAGTAAAGAAATTGCTGGATTGTTAGTATCTTTTTATTAGACTTTGATATTTTCTGAAAAGATATGTTATCTATTTCTGTAACAAAATGATATGGACTGAGGTAGAAATTAAACTTTTCAATCCCTTATTTTACCTCCAATATCTCCTTGTAGATTGCATGGTAATACTTTTCTAACTCCTAAACTTGACCACCTACATGGTTGGAATAAAATAATTTTCTATAAATCTCTTCAATCAGTATGGCTTCCCAATAATGTTCACTAGTATTCATCTGAAAGATACTTTTTCCTTTGTCCATTATTTTTAAAGGAGGCGGATGTTGACTCAACTTCTTTAAGTATTTCATAGCTTTTACCTAATCAATACTCCATAGTGGTGGATTATTTTTGGTTAACCTTAGAGAAAATCTTTTCCTTTCTTAAGAATAATACATGTGTATTAATCTTAGGTAGGGGAAATTTGTCATCTTAAAGGAAAAGATTAAGAGGTTTATAATTCATGACTAACCTCTTTTTCCCTCTAACTTTTTTAGTTCTTTTTTCCATATAAAATGCTTGACAAAACTATTCAAATTTGGTTTGTTCAATGAGTCTTTGGTTTAATAACCTAACTTCAGGTCATCTGGATTCATTACAAGATGCGTAGCCTTAGTGGGGTTGACATCCTCACTTTTCTTAGATGGCAATAATACAAAGAATTATTAATTCTTCCATAAAGGATTAGAGTGATTGAATTTGTCTTGACTTTCAAGACAATATATCAAGAACAGATCTTGGATTTTCTTATATCTATAACGCATTTCTTTTAGTTCAAACATGATTCGAATGTCTGTGTATTCACTGAAGTGTTATTTGTATCTAATATTATTGGATAGGATCTATAACCTTTTCATTTTATAGTAAGATTCCATGATAATAAGAACATCTAAGCCAAGTAAATGACTTCAAAGCATCTTGGTCCAAACAATGCAATAGGGAAAAAATCTAATTCTAATCTTTCGTTTTGTAATAAACCCAATTTTAAAGGATTTTTCATCAGCAGCTGTGAAATATTGTTTATATGATGTCCAGGCTTCTAAAGGTAAAATACTGGGCTTTGTGACACTTTTATAGGAACCAGTATTTCACAACTGCTGATAACAAATCCTTTAAAATTGGGTTTATTTCCCAATAGCTTTAATATTGTTATCATATTTATCCTGTTGTAGTAATTGGATAAGAACATAAGGCCTGGAAAGGAATTGGTCTAGGTTCCATTTTAAGTAATGGTTAATCTAAGTTCCATTTTAAGTAATGGTTAATCTAGGTTCCATTTTAAGTAATGGTTAATAAAGTATGTAAATAGCATAATCATTAATGTCTGTATCATTGTTGTCTTCATACTCATTAGAATCAAAATCGAATTCATTATCAGAAGATTACATAGGAACAATAAATTCTATTTCTTCATCCTCATTAGCTTGTTCTTTAATGATAACCTTAACGTCCTTATTACTATTGAGGGACATAAAGGCTTTGATGGATTCCAAGATATTCAAATCTTTCTTCATTTTTTTAAGGCACTAACAAGTATAATGTCTTCATTTTCCATAGAGGAAACATCTCTTAGGTCTTCTGACACTAGGAAGTATTTTCTTAAAGAAATGGAAAATTGTTTGCTTTTTTCCGTCTGAAGGTTTATGGTAACTTCCATTTTTGTGATAATCACCATATGAAATCTTTTTATAATGAGACTTCTTCTTTGACGGATAATGACCTTCTGATTTTTCCTTACACTTAATTTACAGGTAAGGTTTCTTGCATTATCTAAGTTAAGGTCCTCCTTTAATCATGTTCTTGAAAAACCTACGTTGCTTACAAATCCTATCCAACGCGGTTAACATGAGTTGATTGATTTCTCCAAAAAAGATGTCAACCATATTTCAATGTAGGGAATTGAGTGACCTTTTAAGCTTAGGTTGAAGCTCATCGAGCAGAGAAATGATAAAGTTATATCAGAGATTGATGCTATCGAAGCCATTCAGCATATAATATCTCTTATAAATATGTTGAAATGCTTTTGAAAATCTTTATGGTATAGAGAATAACACTTTATTTCGAAGTATTCTTACCTTCTTTGGTGATCAATGAGATAAAATTCTCCAATGAATTATTTATGTATCAAGTCAAGTAAGGCCCTAGCTTTTGGAACTTGTATAGATTGAAGCTTCCTGTAATCCCTAAGGCATTAGAACCATTAGCATAAATTGCCTATCATATGAGAAATAATATCTATAAAAACCTCTTCAAGATTAGCATCGGGTCTTGTCATTTGTAATTCAATCTAAACATCAAATTAATGGTGTCAATCTCTTTATTTTCTTAGAAAAAATCATCAAAACTAAACCATGAATCAGAAGTTAGTTTATAGGTAAATGTAGACACTAATTAAGATCGTGTAGGTTCAATTACAAACTTAGCTTCACTATTTTCTAGTCTTATAGACATAATCATGAGGATTTATGAAATTTGAGACAGATTAGCAAATTGCTCAAAACCCTCATAATGAAAGGTAAGAGACTCTTAACTATTATAATTGTCTTCTAAACTGAGTCGATGGTTCTAAAGGGTAGTAATGTATTCGCGCAAAGGTTCTTTATTCTTCCTAATAGCATAAATAGGTTGGGATTTTAAAGGTGAGGTAGGTGGTGTCTTAATTTGAAGTTTTTTTTAAGGCTTGGCAGATTTTGTAAAGGACAATAAGGGCTCATCTTTTTTTTTATGGTTTAATTTTCTATGGTTTTATGAGCTTATAAACTTTCCTGAGTAATGGATAAGTCAATTTAAAAACTTTTCCATAATCTATTGCTTTAAGGTATGATGGAGTTGGGCGGTGGGTTAAATGATTAAGAATAATAAAGGATAGGCCTATAACGCTAGACTGGCCTTTCTTGATATTAGCTTCAATTATTTTGAACCCTTCTTAGACTATTTGCAATTCATGTTCCTTATTAGTGAAGTTTGGCCCATAATAATGGGTATTAGCATATTTGCACAAATTTGTATTGAGTTGAGTGAGTTGACTAACCAATTTGTGATGTAATTATTAAATTTAGGAAGAAACTAAATCCATCCTATTTTTAGCCGCTTTTGTTTATTAAGATAAACCGTCAAACTTTGAATCTATCCTCTTTAGATCTTGATTCTAAGCAACAACATTTTTAGTTTTCCAATTTAAAACTTTTTAGCAAGAGAGATAGAAACAGAGGTGCCTTGAGGAGACATGCTAGGAGATCTGACATATAGCGTTTTAATAACATTGGTAAATTTGTCAGTCCTCCTTTTTAAAGGAGGGAACCACTCCTCATACAGTCTATTCACCATATATGGTAAGGGTGTTGATAATGTTGTAGGAATAATAGGTTTAGGCCTAACATGGATTTCATCCCAAGAGAGTTAATGTTTCATAACAACTACCTTAAGCAGGTCACATAGATTCCAGGGCTTAGGTTTAGGATTTTTAAGTCTAATCTAAGCTCTTGAATCTGGATCTTGGTCAATATATCTAGGTCGAAGAGGTCCTTAGAAAATGAATTTGGATTTTTTTTCTTCTTTTTAGAATGTCTTCGTGGAAAGAAAATTTCATCATCATCAAAATCTTCACGCATCCATCATTGACAGTCAAGATCACATATAAAAGGATTTACATCCCCAATGTAGTGATCATTTATGTGGCTAATATACACTTAACAACCATCAGCCTTAATTAAATGAATTGGGGGTGCTTTGGGACCATTTTTATAAGAGAAGAATACGTGTATCATTAAGATTGATCTAGAAGTTCGTGAGGACTCTATTTGATCTTCATTAGTTCTAGTGAGAACTGATTTAATTGTCTTGTCTCTTAAACTCTTTAGGATAGGAGGAGTAATGGTATATACTGAGTTTCAATAAGAAGCATGGAATTGGTAATCCATTATAAAGGCATGAGACTTTCTAACTTCTTGTTTAGTAACTACTTAGGAATTTGGATGATGGTGGTTTTATTATGTAAATTATCCATTATCTTATTCAAAGCATCCGATGTAGAGTTTGGAAATTTAAGATCTATAGCATGAATATGTATTTTCTAGATTATTTGACGATCAAGAGTTGTCATAATCATCACTACATCCTATTATGTTCCAACGATTTGGGTTTGTACTTGAAACCATTTTGACAAGATAGGGTCATCCAGTCAAAGCGTGAAATTTGGGGTAATAGGTTGTA
Source organism: Pinacopodium congolense (assembly GCA_028565735.1). Classification (NCBI taxonomy): domain Eukaryota; kingdom Viridiplantae; phylum Streptophyta; class Magnoliopsida; order Malpighiales; family Erythroxylaceae; genus Pinacopodium; species Pinacopodium congolense. The sequence continues at coordinate 2,620 of JAOXYD010118225.1, read as the reverse complement.
TCCAAGAGAGAGATCCAAGCGATAATCAAAATTCCTTTCTTGTCATAAAGGATAAGGATAAGATGAATTGCTCTAAAATGTATATGAGTATGGCCATGTTCTCTCCCATAAGAGAGCAATTCTTTAGGGAACTCCAATAACTCAGTAGCCTTCAACCCACACAATTCTAATTTAGAACTTTGCATGGTTTCTTTTACTTTAGGTCTTTAAGTGGAGAGTAAAGTATAGATGCTTCGAGCAATAGAACAAGTATCACTCATAAAACTTGTACTTTTAACCTAACAAGGCCTAATTTAACCAAACTCAATCCAAATCAATTCTAAACCCAATTAAACATATTCCAATCATTATCAATCATTTCTTAACACCATTTTCACAACTTATCACAACATATTCAATCAAATTTACCAAATTTCATTAATCTTAACACTTTCATTTTCACCTTATCATATACTATCAAATTATGTACCAATTTTTCAGTTCATGGAACTTCAATTTACTCATCCTATATCAAATTCACTTAGTTTCATACAACATATAAGACTTACTACATAAGTCATACCAATTTATTCATTTATTCACAAATTAATACATGCAATATGATACATGCATTCATCCATACATTAAGAGGATTTTCATATATAACAATCACACACAACAACTCTTAATTATGCATTCTATATGTAAAATACAAAACATGAATGCATTGTGTATGATATAAGCCCTTAGACATTATGGTAAGATGAAGAGAAGACTTACATAAAAACTCACTTGTAATAACCTATCAAATTCTTCTCTTGAATTTGATCTTCTTTCATCTTCAAGTTCAACTTCATTACTCCTCTTTCCACTTGGTTTTTAACAATCTCCTCATACTTTAATGTGTCAATACAAACTTCAAATATGTTCTTCAACTTCAAGGCTCAATACACATACATATTCATGACACATCTCAATCCAACCTATCTCAACACAACAAAATTAATATATATATATATATATATATTAATGAAGACATTTTTCATTATCAAAACAAAGTAGAATTACCCTTTGATTCAAAAAAAACATAAGCTTGTATGGTTGAGATTTATGATTAAAAAAATAATTTAGTCTTAACAATTAATTATGAAATATATTAAAATTGTCAAACCAAAATACTCTTATACACCTTTAAAATATATATTAGTTAATAGTTGATGTCAATTATTCAATAAAAAATCTATTCTAAAAAATTGTTTTCTTTTTTCTTTTTAAAATTTCTTAAATTTTGTTTTCACAACGTGAAAAAACATAGTTTTTTTAAAATTTTCTATTTTTGTTTTGATTTTTTTAATTTTAAAAAACAGAAAACTAAAACAAAAGGTAGCAAACAGATTTTCCTCCTTGATTTCTATGTATAAAAAATAGAAAAGTAAAAGTAGAAATGAAAACAAATAGACCTTTAAATTTTTTCATTAACCTTTAAAGGTCAATTTTTTTTATTCCATTAAAAATAAGATGAAATGTAAGTAATAAGAAGAATTATGTGCTAAGATTTGCCTTTATTTTGTCATGTTATCAAATTCTTAAACCAATACATTTTAAAAAATATTGAATGTTATTAAAATTTTAAAAATTCTAACAGTTATTTGAAAAAAAAATTAAAAGATTAATCATTTTATAGCATACCTTTTCAAAGTTCGGACTTAGATCCAATATATTGTAAAAGTATTAACTTGTTTTTGTAAAAAGAATAAGAATTATAGTTATAATTAGATTTCAATTAAAAAATCATTACAAAATTTTTTTGAATTATTCAAAATTTTTATCCATTTGGAGTCAAAAAAAGGAGTTCAGAAGGAGCCTAATTTGACCATAAATTATTTTTTAAGTGAAGACTCAATCGAAATTTTACTTTAGAATATATCTATCTATAAGTCTAGTTCCTAAACTAATTTGTTAGGATCTGTATATGATTATAATTGTCTACAAAAATTGAAAAAAAGATAATATTTTATATATCCATATCTTTTATTCTACTATTTTGAAATGATACTTCATTCCAATCGCTTGCAATTTGATAGATAGACCAATATGCATGCTGCTATTGGAAAATAAATATAAGTTACTGATTTCGTACCACGTATTGTAAATATTTTCATTCTTGTGATCTACTGGACTGCTCTACCCTTCTAAATGTGCAGTGAAAAAAAAGGAGACTCTCATGTTGGAAAATCAAGAGGCAACGAAAAAAAACACATAAAATTTTTTTATGTTCATTTGATTTCCGTAAAGCCAAGATCTCAATATTCTATAACAAGATTGAATCGCAAAAATAATAAAGCATGAATATAAATTCGTACCTTATTTTGAAGCTTGATCAAAATCTTCATCTTCTCATAACCATCCTGGGAAAATCACTTGAGCCACACAAGTGTCTGGCCTTTAACGATATCCACATATCAACCTCAAAGAGACTCAACAATTGAGAGAAGAAAACAAGGAGTGCTAACCCCTCTTATGTTTTTTCCTATTTATAAAAAACATAAGATGCTTTTTAATATTAAATTAAATATAATTACAAATAAAGTCTAACTTTAATTATAATTATTATTTAATCTGAATAAAATCAAATATCATA